>CM044447.1:122864582-122875221 GCA_024363595.1 Xenopus borealis | reverse complement strand
CCCCTTCAGGCCCGGGACACTTGTCCCCCCAGTGTGTGATGACACTATCGCTATGAGTGAGGTCATAGCAACCAGAGTTTGATGGCTGACCATCCCAACTCCGCCATCGGATTTATTCAGGTACTCTCCGACAGTGTCTGCGGAGGTTTTAGATTTCTATAAAAAAAAAAAATTCTAAAAAAATGTATTTTATAGACCTGGGGTTATCCGGATTAAGCTGGACATACACTATAAGATCCGCTCGTTCAGAAACTTGTGGATCTCTCCTCGATGTGCCAACCAACGCCAGGGCTATATTGGGGTAATCCGAATATTCAGCCCTAGGGCCGAACGATCGCATTACAACTAGGGTTGCCACCTTTTTACAGAATACTTACCGGCCGGCGGGGGGCGGGACCAAAAAGGGGTGGTCTGTGATGTAAAAGGGGTGGGCCGTGACGCAAAGGAGGTGGGCCATGATGCAAAAAGGGGCGGAGCCACTGCAGCGATCGGCTGAAGACGCGAAAAAGGTAAGTTTTTTGGGGGATTTCAGGCAAGGCAAGGGCCTTTTTAAGGGGTATTACAAATTTACCGGCAGCTACATTGCCAGTAAATTTGTAATACCGGCCCCGGCCTTGGCTGGTGTTTTAATTACAACGAGGACCAATGGGCTTCAATGGGTCGGTCGCCAGAAAAATGAAACCGTCGCGATCGATATAGTGGCCAGATATTGATTGGAAAGACCCGTCAGAAGCCCCCCATATACGGGCAGATAAGCTGCGGAATTGGTTTAAAGGACCGATATCGGCAGCTTTATCTGCCATGTATGGCCACCATAAGGGATCTCCATACCTTAAGTCTACTAAAAAACCATATAAACACTACATAAATTCCATAGGCTGGTTTTGCTTCCATTAAAGGGATACTGTCATACTGTAGAAATTTTGTTTTTTCAAAATGCATCCCTCATATCTGAGACGGTTTTCTGGGGGTACTCTGGTTCCTCTCACAATATTAGATTGTAAGCTCCCCTTGCAAAGGGACTGCTAGGAACATACAGTGTTTGTGATGCTACCTAACTAGACAATAGCATGAATGTGTTGGACAGGACTCTCACTCCACGCAAGAGTTTACTAAAGTGCACGTCAGCCACACAAATCCATACTCAAAAATCCCCGCTCGCGCGCTCACACACAAAAACACACCTAACAACAACAGCCTCAGGCGCGCCCGCCAAGGAATGTTAACCCATGTGACTAACACTGCATGATGTAACCAGGGCACCGCCAATGACGCTTCCTCACCCCACCGCAAACTCGCTCTTTTATTGGACGTCGCTAACTCGTTCTACGGGCGGGGTTTCCTCGCGTTTCAAGTCAACCAAACCTACCGGCGAGGCCGCGCCTTCTTTGTGTACTTGCTGCGCGACGCAATAAACGCTCATTAATATTTATGAGGTGGTTCCTTGTGTGGGGAATGGGTTTGCTGCTTTTGGTCGGTATTTCATGAATGGGGTTAGAGCTGGGGATAATATCGGCCTTGTTGTTTTTAGCTCTACCACTGCCACTTGAAAAGTTTTTTTTATCCCATGCTACAACTACAAGTAGGGTTGCCACCTTTTGTGGAAAAGAATACCGGCTTTTCTATATATTTATTTTTTTATCCTATTAATAATGGTGGGATTGGGATTGGGAACTTGGGATCAACTATCCTTTTTTACTGGCCAGGTTGGTAAAATACTGACCAGGCAACCCTAGCTACCAGTCAGTGAAGTACAAGCTCTCTGCATTTTTTAGTCAAAGCAACTAGAAGTTTTAGAGGCCAAAAGAACAATAATTTTAGGGCCCTTTGTAAACAAGAGAATTGCCAATAATACTGCTACTTATTCAGTGTGCCGTCCATGAGGCGGCCTAAACCTCCTGTGCCCCCAACTGTTACAAACTCTGCTTCTTCTATACGAGATCCTTTCATGCAACTAGGGTTGCCACCTGGCCGGTATTTTACCGGCCTGGCCGGTATTTTTGATGGCTGAGCCTAATGTTATTAATAGGAAAAAAAGATAAATATATAGGAAGTCCGGTATTTTCTTCTAGAAAAGGTGGCAACCCTACATGCAACTGATCAGTGAACAATATAACAAGATAGTGAGAATAGAGAAGGACGAGGTGACAGTGCTTAAGCAATATGACAACAGTAGGATAAATTGCCATAGGAGAGCAAGATACAGCAGGACAAGACTGCAAAGCCAAAAGATAACACAATATAATTGGATGAGATTGGCATTGGCGAGCTAAATAGAAACAGAAGGATGAGATTGCCACAAGAGAGCAAGATACTGTAAGGGGAGGTTGCTGCAAGAAAGCAGTATACAGTATGATGAAATTGCCACAGGAGGACAAGATACAGTAGGATGAAAGTGGCATGGCAGAGCAAGATACAGTAGGATGAGTTTACCACAGGAGAGCAACATACAGTAGGACAAGGTTTCCACTGAAGAGCAAGACAAAGTAGTATGTGATTGACATGGGAGTAGGGTTGCCACCTGGCAAGTATTTTACCGTCCCGGCCGGTATTTTTGGTAGAGCAAGACACAGTAGGATGAGATTTACAAGGGAGAGCAAGATGCTAACTGTGGGATGAGATTGCCACAGGAGAGCAAGATACAATGATATAAAATTGACATGGCAAAGCAAGATACAGTAGGATGAGATTACCATAGGAGAGCAACATACAGTAGAATGTGATTGCCATGGGAGAGCAAGACACAGTAGGATGAGATTGACATGGCAGAGCAAGATGCCAACAGTGGGAAGAAATTGCCACAGGAGAGCTAAATTGCAAGATGTGGACAGTAGGATCATAGTAGTGTAACAATGCAACAGTGGTAGGACCCTAGGTTGTCATAACAGGCATCCGCTGAGCTTCATCTGCAGTATGTGACATGAGGGATGTGAAAGTGAATAATAACATATTTACTTCCTGATCCCTATCTGTCTGGGATATTGGGGTTGTTTGTCACATGGAGCTTAAACATTAACCATACAATGTACATATAACCTTGCTATCACAAAGTCTGTGGAGAGTATAGAGAACTATATTTATTCTGAAGTGTGCCGGAGACTAACCCTTTATCTGCTGGAAGGGTTGTTTGCTGTGTATATTTGCTTTAGCGTTGGGGCTGCTTCCTCCATGTGCTGCATGCAGTAAATTCCTCCAGGAATGGGGGGTACACAGAAAGCTTTGACATTATACCTTATTACCTTACAATAATTATTTAAACGAATATTCCAAATTCCATGGTTCTCATATTGTATAAACTGCACTGCAGCACTTTATAAAAAAAATGTCTCATACAATCAATGAGCTTTAGAGTCTGAATTAGTGCCATTGTATTTATTCTTCATGTAATCTCACATTCTGTGTTTCTTATGCAGAGAAATACATCTTTCCTCATTACATGAGCATAAACAGACTGAAACACCTAAAGGTTCAGATACATCACTGAAGCATACCATTTAGTTACTGGCTTCTGCTTGAGATAAAAGAGAGACAGATTGTAAAAGCAAATGATTTAATAAAGGTAGGTATATGCATTATCTAGGGCTTTTTCTGAGATGGTAGTATATCCAATATTTCCACGTTTCTTTCTAAGCTCCGGCTAATAGTATGCTGTGGATCCAGGGAGACAATGGTGTCATGTGTTGAGTTTTTTTTTTTATATCTCTCATAATCAAATCAGCGAGAGGCTGCACAGCTCAAGAAGTAATAATGTTCTGGAACAACATAAAAATATAATACTCTGTAAAAAAAAATTTGCATTACAGCTAGCACCTAGGACTGGTCCATTTGATTGGGATCTCAGGGTTCCCCCTGCAGCCTTCACAATGGATTATCTGAGAGATTCGCTAGTGATTGGGGACGGCTAAACAATGTGTCCATCTTTATGTCCAAGTAACTAGCACATATCCCGTGTATGGTACCCCTAGCAATCAATCAGAAATTTGCTGTCATTGTTCTATTGTGGTAGGCTGACAAATCTAACTGCTGATTGCTTGCTGTAGGCTAATAAACTGGGGAATATTTTCTCAGCATATGTAAATGTAGCCTCCTATATAAATAATATATATAAATAAAGTGGAGCTTCATAACATAATGTGCTCTGCAAGCATACATTGAAATAGCATGCAAGTTAGAGACTCTTTACACCAGTGGTCCTCAAACTTGGCCCTCCAGCTGTTAAGGAACTACAAGTCCTACAATGCATTTGCCTGACTGTGGCTGTCAGACTCCATCATTGCATTGTGGGACTTGTAGTTCCTTAACAGCTGGATGGCCAAGTTTGAGGACCACTGCTTTACACCATGGCTGATTGGCACTAGCACATTTTATGTTTTCAGACCATGGCCATTTATCCTGCTGCAGGAACTGTTATCAATATACAGATGCAATGGCTCCACTAGGAGCTCTGGGCTCCTTGCAATGGCGTAACTAGATGTTACTGGACCCCACAGCAAAATAATTGTAAGGCCAATGATCAAGTGAGTTGATGAATCAAACAGTTCCAAGCAGTATTTTGTTAACTGCAATGTGTCTTTATTAGCAGTGTTTACACACTACATGTTTCATGCAGAGCCCTTTATCAAGGGGCTCTGATAAAGGGCTCTGCCTGAAACATGTAGTGTGTAAACACTGCTAATAAAGACACATTGCAGTTTACAAAATATTGCTTCGAGCTGTTTTATTCATCAACTCACTTGATCATTGTACCTTAAGGTGTAACACAGGCACCTGAATCTGCATCCATAAGAATTGAAAGTTGGTGTCGGAACCAAGAATATGGCTATTTATAATTTTAGGACCCCCAAATTATCAAGAGGTTGTCCTGTTTTACCAATATAAATGAAAATTATTAATTACTTAGGGCCTCAGGCCCCTTATACCTCCCCCTGCAGCCTCAGGGTCTGCTTCTTCTGTAGTTATGTCCCTGGCTCAGAATATACAGTACGGTAAACTGACTCCTGATTAAAAAAAAAGCCCTTATGGCCTGTGATATTGATAGGTACCGTGGATTGTAAGCTCCACTGGTAAAGGATATGAACATAACCTCTATGTTGTAGAGGAGGTAATAGGTGACTATGATGCATATTCACCTGCTGTATGACCTCTTGCATTGTGAGTTATGGCAGACTAGACCTTGCATTGAATGGGATGGAGAGATAGGGACAGGAACAATTTAGGTAGGGGTAAAGTGAAAGAAGCAGTTATGTAATTATCAGGGAAATTGGGGGGTGCAAATGCTCTGACGCTCAGCAAGATGCCCAGAATCTGCTTGGGACATACAAATACTAGCCTCCAGTTAGGCCTCTGGTTAGGAGAAAGGGCAAGTGAAGCAGTGGCTGGGTAGAGGGGGCACAACTATATTTAATTAAACACAGCGCTTCGTTTTCCGAAATCTCCTGAAGTTTCCTTGTGAGGCAACTTCGGGCGACTTCGAAAAACAAAGCGCCGTGCGTGCTTAGCGCAGGCAACTCTTCATTATACAGAAAGGGATACACGCAAAAGCAGTTTGGGGCAGATTGTCGCCCAGAAGAACAGGCGATTAGTCGCCAGGCAACTAAATCTCCCCTAATCTGTCCGTGTGTCACTATCCTAAAGGAGAGAAGATATAGAAAGTGGGGGAAAAGATAGGGACAGGGAAAGAGAGTGTGAGGAAACATAGAGAGGGCAGAAGGAGAAAAAAGGGAGGGTAAGAGTGTGTGAGAAACAGAGAGAGGGGTGAGAGAAAGGAGGGGGGTGAGAGCACAAAGAAACTGAGGGGAGTACAAAGAGGGTGCTGTGAGCCAGGGGCAGAGAGAGAGAGAGAGTTCCATCAGAACGTATAGCTGAATCTGAGGACCTTGTTGACACCTTGCCCTGACAGTTTAGAGGTGAATTAACCCTCTGTCGGTTACCTTTACAAAGACAGTGAAGCACTAGCAGGATGCAAAGGAAGGATGAGGGTGTGTCTCAGGCAGTAGGGGTTGGGTATCTGGAGGCTGGATCTCCATGGCAGGACCCGCCTCCTTCTCCCCAGTTGGTAGCAGGTTAGAGCTGCAGTTCTACTGAACTTCCCTACTGGTATCTAATGCAGGTATGGCGACCCTGTGATACGACAGCACCTCCAAGGAAAACATTGGTACCTTCCCTGAATCTCCCCCACTTTCCAATGGACAGTAGCTGTGTCTGAGAAGAAGAAAAAGGGGAAGCAGAAGCATGGCCAGCCTGGGGTACAATGACAGCTCTCTGGAGGAGCTGGACCCTTCTCTGTCCACCAGTGACATTGACTCCATGCTGCTGAATGACATTGATGGTGAGTACCACTTGCCTGGGCTTATATGGGGGTGGGGGGTTGTGGTTTGGGAGCTACAACTCTAAAAGCAGTAGGACATCAGCACTGGGTGAAGGAAGTCATAATCTCTTAGGCTTCTAGTGTTGGGGGAAGGTTGAGAGACATGTGACACTTGAATGGGGGTAGAAGCTAAGGGGGGAGTGATTTTGGGCCCCAAAGGGCTTATGGCTACTATTTAACTGTTGTTCATTTTGGGAGGGCAGGTGGTGGTATAGCTTTGTTATTCTCCAGAGTCCTGACCTTTCCCCTCTCTTATAAATGCCCAGGGCTGAATGGGGCAGGGCCTGATGATTGCCCTCTTATGTCTTATTGACACTCTGATGCAATTCTATTTGCCCAGCTGCCCCATGTGTTGCACTTCCTCTCAGCTCCTCTGGGTTACTAGGGCACTTGCCTCGTTGCCCCGCCCCCTACCAGACATCACACTCAGGTTACTATCGGACATTCCCTGGCTTGTCTTGTTTGTGCTGGGAGAAAGGAATGACAGGAGGCGTGCGTGTGTCTCTCTTTTATTATGCACTGACTATATTATTATTATTATATTATTATTATTATTATTGTCTTCTTCATTATGAAATACACACATAATAGCACCAATATAATTATCTTTAGCACCCAACCTCCTCCACTGACAGACTGAAACACGAGTGTGAGCCCTGCCCCTGGTGTATTTATTACTCTATATCAGGCGTCCCCAACCTTATTTTACCCGTGAGCCACATTCAAATGTAAAAAGAGTTGGGGAGCAACACAAGCATGAAAAAGTCCCTTGTGGTGCCAAATAAGGGCTGTGGTTGGCTATTTGGTAGCCCATATGTGGACAGGCAGCCTACAGGAGGCTCTACTTGGCACTATACTTAGTTTTTATGCAATTAAAACTTGCTTTCAAGCCAGGAATTCAAAAATAAGCACCTGCTTTGAGGACACTGGGAGCAACATCCAAGGGTTTGGAGAGCAACATGTTGCTCACGAGCTACTGGTTGGGGATCACTGCTCTATATAGTCTGTATTATAGAAAATGTGGGGTGGGAACCAGGGATGCACGGAGCCCTGCAATCAGGCATAATGGCCCCCTACTGTACATTATAAGGATATTAGAAGTCACTAAGGGGTTCTGTGACCATATAAAGGCACAAGGCTGTAGGCTGAGTTATACAGGAACTCTGAGTATCACTCATAAATTATAAGGGATAATGTACCCCCTACTGTAAATGATAAGGATATTAGAAGTCACTGAGGGGTGTGACCATATAAAGGCACAAGGCTGCAGGCTGAGTTATACAGGGAACTCTGAGTATCACTCATTTATTATAAGGGATAATGTACCACCTACTGTAAATAGTAAAGGATATTAGAAGTCACAGAGGGGTTCTGTTACCATATAAAGGCACAAGGCTGCAGGCTGAGTTATACAGGAACTCTGAGTATCACTCATTTATTATAAGGGATAATGTACCACCCCCTGCTGTAAATGATAAGGATATTAGAAGTCAGTGAGGAGTTCTGCGACCAGCACAATGCTACAGGCTGAATTATATTGTGACTAAAGTACCCCCTATTGTAAAATATAAGGATACTATAAGTTACTAAGGCATTCCATGACCAAATAAAAGCACAAGGCGGAAGGCTAAGTGTTTTTATACAGGTTATGCAACTCCGAGGGAACTTCTAATATACTCATATTTTGCAACTGGGGGTACTTTATTTATTATAATACACAAGTTTCATGTGTATGTGTGTGTATACTGACAAAAAGAGGACCAAAATACGTAGATGTGGAAGATTTTTTTCTACTATTTTACTTTAAGGGCTAGGCCAGACGGGGAGATTCGGGGGAAATTTGTCGCCTGGCGACTTCTCGCCGTGACTTCTCGCCCCCTAACCTCCCCGAATAGCCAGGCACCCACGCGCACCGGCGTAGCTTGAAAACGCCGGCGCATGTTCACAAGGAGAGGCGCGATTTTTTAAATCGCTTCAAATTGCCTGGCGAGGCAACTTGGAGCGATTTCAAAAATCGCGCCGCTCCGTGTGAACACACGCCGGCGTTTTCAAGCTGCACCGGTGCGCGTGGGTGCCTGGCTATTCGGGGGGGTTCGGGGGCGAGAAGTCGCCAGGCGACAAATTTCCCCCGAATCTCCCCGTCTGGCCTTAGCCTAAATGAGGAGCACCTGGGATTTGATTTAGGTCTGGTGAGTGCTGGTATACATAGGGGCTGGATATTTTGTTTTCTGTTGACCTCCATGGTAACATAAGGCTAGTATCAATATGGCACAGGAAAGGAAGTTTTAGAAAACAAGACAGGCTATTGAGAATATGGCCACCGGTGCTTTATGAGGTGTGATGCGCTTCCTGCCAGACAAAAAGTTTTACTGCGCTCCTCTGAGGGCCCTCTCGCTTATAAAAAGGTTCCTCTATGCAGCCCAAGATTTATTAGTGCATCTGAACATCAAGCATACTGGTTCTGTTGCACGTATCGCTGTACTTTATACAACACAATTAGTATATTCATGCAGGAAAATCAGGAACTTTTTTGTGCTTGGTTAAATACATATATTTAAAATATATATATATTTTTTTGGGGGGGAGATAGATATAAATTGAGTCCCTGACTTGCTGACTGATGCCCTACCTACTGCCTCAAATGAGCATGCTCCATTGCACCAGTGACAAGAGGGTTTTCATACCAATCCACTTTTGGGATTGGAGGGGTGATTGCCCTAGGCCCACCACATTGTCGCACAAATACAAAGAGCAGCAGCAGCTGAAAGTAGCTTTAGAATGTAGCATAGACCTTGTTGGACTGGCCCACAGGGATACCAGGAAAACTCCAGGTGGGCCTAGGTGTCAGTGGGCCCTCTTGCTTCTTACAATTTGGCCTATTTCCTGTTTATTCCCTATTTCTTTATGTGGAAAAAGAGGCTTAATAATGGAAGAATAGAGTATAGTAAGTAGATTTAAAAGAATAGGTGAATAAAGAGGTTAAGTGAGGAGAGAAGGAATAATAGTTTGGAAAGTTTGGCCCCTGGTCTAAGGTTTTCTGTTGGGCCCCTGGCATCCCAGTCCGACACTGAGCATAGATAATAGTTATATCTGAACAAGATGGTGGCAGGAGCTCCAAGATGGTTGGCAAAAGCCTGATTCAGTATGGCAGCTCCCATTCCCATAAAATACCACTTCCTATGCAGAATAGCAATCAAGCTGAAAGGAATTTATGGCAAATTGGCGGATACAATACGGTTCTGCCATCCCTTCAGAAGATCTAGCACCCTATTTGGACCTTGCCTATGTTGAAATCATCCTCTTCAAATATATTGTTTGGCTTTGGACAAATTATGTTGGGGTCAGCCATCAAAGAATCTGCTGAGTGATCCTTGCTATATTTTTTTATATTTCTGCCCTATTAATACAATCAACCATCAAGAGGACAGCAAAATACTGACTGGAAGGTTAGGCAACCCTATGGCCAGAACTCTTTCAGATGGGTTCATGTCTACTTCTAACCCTCATAACACATACAGGGAACTCTAGTGAAAATGTTGCATTGTGGGTAAACAAAAAAAACGACAGTTTATTTTTAATGCTTGCAGCATTCATTTCGCTGTGGTGGACTAGCAGGGGCTTATGGGAGCTGTAGTTTTCTTTTTATTTAGAGAGAACTGGCTTTGGCACCGCCCCTGGATCCCCTTCTCCTCATGTTCGCTATATATCGTCAACGCCCCCTTAGACCCACTGACAGTGTTACTGTGTGGCAGGCTGCTGTGTGAACGCCCGACAGTAACCCTGCAGAGGTTGAAACGTGAACGAACGCGAGTAACCTCTTCACAGACTGGGGCTGAATCTTTACTCAGTCTCAAGCCAGGACTGGGCTGTCTCTCGCGCAGAAAGGCGAGCGGCTTCCCTCTCCCTGATTGGCCGCGAGCAGTCACCTCATCTCTAAGCCCTGATTCAGGCTCTTTCACTCTTTCCTGAGGAGAAGGAGGCGGCCCCGGGCGGGTGACTAGGGGAAAGTGGGAGGCGTGTGACTGAGCAATAAGATGAAGGGGCAGGAACTGAAAAAAAACCCTCAAAATTCTGATACTTTTTTGCCTACTTCACTTTTGACTAATTTCAAGATCCCTTGGGTGCTGTATGGTGGGTTTTGGGAAGTGGGAGACTACTGGTGCCCCCTGAGCTACAATGGAGTGCACTTTTGAAGGTACAGGAGGGGGGGGAGAGGTTTTGGGCTTTGCCACCTGCAGAGTTGCTGAGGGTGGTCTTATTGGGTATTTTACA
>CM044447.1:122715768-122732117 GCA_024363595.1 Xenopus borealis | reverse complement strand
ACCACTTGAGCACTTCCAAATTGCACTTTGCATGAGGGTTCCCCTTTAAACTGACCCCCATCCGCTTTCCTGTATCAGATTCTCTGCTTCCCAACAGCCCCATGGGGGGGATTACTCTGTAGTGCAGCTGTACCCCTTCCACCCCGCTGACTTACAGTTACACCACTTGAGCACTTCCTAGTTGCACTTTGACATCCTTGAAAGAAAACAAAAGCTTAAAGGGATACTGTCATGGGAAATCGTTTTTTTCCCCAAAATGCATCAGTTAATAGCGCTGCTCCAGTAGAATTCTGCACTAAAATCCATTTTCAAATGAGCAAACTGATTTTTTTATATTTCCTTTTGAAATATGACAGTGGGATAGACATATTGTCTAGTCCCAGGTGCCCCCAGTCATGCTCTGATAAGCTTCAATCATGCTTTACTGCTGCACTGAAAATCTGTGTGATAACTGAACAATGGGAAGGTAACCAGATAGCAGCTCCCTAACACAAGATAACTTCTCCCTGGTAGATCTAAGAACAACACTCAATAGTAAAATCCAGGTCCCACTGTGACACATTCAATTACATTGAGTAGGAGAAACAGTAGCGGAACTACCGAGGGAGCAGGGGGTTCGATTGGGCTAGGGTCCGCACCTCCTCAGCTCGTGCACCGCTGAAGCCACATTTAGAACTGCGTATGGAGGGGGGTGGGGCACCTGGGCCTGCCCCCCCTCTAGTTACGTTACTGAGGAGAAACAACAGCCTGCTAGAAAGCAGTTCCATCCTAAAGTGCTGGCTCTTTCTGAAAGCACATGACCAGGCAAAATGACCTGAGATGCACCTACACACCAATATTACCACTAAGAAAAAATACACCTGCTGGTTCAGGAATGAAATTTTACATGGTAGAGTGACTTATTTTCAGTGTAAACAGTGTAATTTAGAAATAAAAACTACATCATAAAAATCATGACAGAATCCCTTTAAAAAGAAAGTGTATACCTAGAAATGCTTAATTTTGTATAATGGACTTACTGTAGAAGTCCAGAGGTCCAGCAGCCCAATAATACTCCATGTTTTAAAAGTTGTCCATTGCAGTTCTATTTGTATGTTGTTAGGAAATCCTTTGAGTGTCAGTGGCACTGCACATGCTCAGTATGCTCAGAACTGTTATTGAGAAGCATCATTGGGGGAGGGGCAGAGATCTTCACTTGTGCAGAATTCTAAAACAAAAGCTAATTCTTTCCTGAGCTTTAGTTCTCCTTTAAGTTAGCAATTTGAACACCAATGGAGTATAGTTTGGAAAGTACCAGGATGTACTTTGAGTGTCTTCAGTTTGGCCAGACTGCACACTGAGCCAAGAAGTAATACAAGTAGTTTCTGTTTTACCATAATATTACTAGGGATGCACCGATTCCACTATTTTGGATTCGGCCGAACCCCTGAATCCTTCCCGAAAGATTCGTCTGAATACCGAACCGAATCCGAACCCTAATTTGCATATGCAAATTATGGGTGGGAAGGGGAAAACATTTTTTACTTCTTTGTTTTGTGCCAAAAAGTCACGTGATTTCCCTCCCTGGCCCTCATTTTCATATGCAAATTAGGATTCGGTTCAGCCAGGCAGAAGGATTCGGCCGAATCCGAATCTTGCTGAAAAAGGCCTAATCCTGTCCGAATCCTGGATTCGGTGCATCCCTAAATATTACTAGAGCATCTCCCGACTTCTGGTTGATTGTAACTTAAGCATTTACCACCATGCACTTTTTATAGCTTCAGTTTTAGCATGTTACTCGAGTACTCGCAGGTCACCTTAAGGGCCCTTTAATGCTATGTCCACTTTATAGCTTGGGTACAATTAGAATGTAATTTGGATATATTCGGATCATGTTGTAAACGATTCTTTTTAGTTCAATGTGACCTATGCATGTCCATTTTATTGTAATATTTTCCCTTTTCTTGTATCAGAAGTACTTCCAACTTGAACTTCTGTCACCGAAACACCATGGTCTAACCTTAATAGATTCAGTTTAACCAGGACGTAACTTGAGCACTTTGCAAGTTGCAGCTCAGGCATAAGGTTGACTGGAGTATTTCCATGTAATTGTCTAAGAAGACCACAAGGTACCATACATGAGTTCACATTCAACACAATGGGGTATATTTATCAAAGAGTGAAGTTAAGAGTGAAGTTCCGACACTAGAGGGAAATTCTGCAGCTCTCTATTCATTTCTATGGGATTTTTGAAGGCGTATTTATCAAAGGGTGAAACTTCACTTTCACCCATTGATAAATACGCCTTTCAAAATAGAGAGCTGCGGAATTTCACTCTAGTGGCGGAACGTCACTCTTTGATAAATTTACCCCAATGTATCTTGAGCTGAGGTCAAGACTACTATTTGAATACATAGTTTGAGATACAGCTGGATGTAACTGTTGTGTGGGTTATATTTCACCGAACCTATAGCCTCAACTTGTGGATATAATATAACTGGGAATGTTCATTAGTCCCAGTAGCGTCATGCTTTTGCCCTGCTCGTGTACTAGAACACTGTAGGCTCCATCAACCACCGACCTATATTTCATGTTCATGTGTGGTTCTACCTACACACCCCTCCGAGTTGGAGGAGGAAATTGATCCACCAGTCTGTAACATATCTCATCTTACCTAAGAGTGTAGTAGTAGTAGTTTCCTATAATCAGCCTCACCAGGGTGGCCCCTTTCTAGTAGTAACTCGAATACTATGTAGCTTGAGGTATTTTACACTATGAGGAGGTTCTTGGGGACATGAATTCCCCATAGAAACCTTCACATAGTGTCCAAAGTCTGTGGTGATTCCCAGATTGCAAACATGATGAGGATCTGCTTCAGCATCAGCAATAGCAAGTGCTGGATAGAGAAGGTTGAGTAGGACATGGAGGTCCATTTTATGAAGTAATCACCTCTTGAAGACCTGGAAACCTTGAGGGACAGTAACGTTTTATATCAGCCATGCTGAACCTGAGGAATTGAGGGGGTTCTGGGAGTTGTATTATAACTGGGTGGTCATCCTTCATACAAATAATCGGTCTGTCTTGGCTTTGCCACTGCTTCTGTTTCAGACCGTTCTGCCTCGGTGGCTCAGACTAATAATGCTCTGAGACACTTGTCACTGGATAGCTTAAGGCAAACCCTCTCATTATAACACAGCGTCATCTCTTTCTCTCCCGTGTTTTCAATACTACCCGCTCGCACTCCCAGGCTCTGTCTCTTTTTGCAGTCTTCCCTGTCCCCCTGCCCTCAAATCCAGAACGTGACTTGAAATAACAAGGCCGCTTCTCAACAAGCTGGCACTGAGAGAAGTTGGCCTGGCAACACCATAAGAATCTCATTCCATTTGTTTCTCCTCCCCCCTGCCCCAATCCCTCTTTTCTCCCAACCCCACAGTCTCTTAAAAGGAGCCCCTAACGACTGAACACTCCTGTTCCCCGGCTAATTACCCACAGCCAGCTGATGACAAGATGAACTGCTGAGCGGCCCCAGAGTGCAGTAGTCTGAGCGGTGGGGTGGTCCGACGTACAGACCGCATTCTGCCTGTGAGTGACAGGACCCTGAAGAGCGAATAGGAGATGGAGGGAAGAGTAGGGCTTGGGCTTGCTTCTCACCTCTGTCCTCACTTCACAGACCACTGAACTGTCACTCAGGCACTTCTTCCCTCATTATGAAGAAGACTTCCCAATTTAATTGCCACAACACTAGAGGATACCTCTCTGCATTCAATGAATCTTTCTGTGCGTTGTGTCACGCTTTCCCGCACTTGTTATAGGAACACAAGAGCTACAGTACAAGAAGGGGACTATGCTGTGTAAAATATCCCAGGCATTGCTGGGCTGAGCTTGCAGCAGTCTTATAACAGAGTCACACTGTATATTACTGTCCTAGCCAGTTAAATACCCACTAAGATATTCCAAATTTGGCCCCCACATACTTTCACCTCTATCCCACCCAGTTGCACCTTTGCTCCACCCAGTCACGCCCCTGGTCTTGCCTCCAGCCTGCCTCCCTCTTTCAGTTTGACCCTGCCCAATAACCACCTACTTTACATCATTGGTCGGTAATATTGGTGGAGAAAAGCACCAGCCCTACTTGCTGGACAGGCAACCTGTAAACAGTGAGTGCTGATTGGTTGCTATGGGTTTCTAGACCTAGGGCAAACTTTGTCAAGCGTTTTACATTACTCTCAAAGTTTATATTTCTGCTTGATATCAATGGATGATTACTGAGCATAGGGTGCTAAATTGCACCAGTGATGTTGCCAATAGCAACCATCCAGGAGCAGTTTTTGAACAGTTTCGTACTAGCTGGAAAATGAAATCAAAGCCACCTGCTAGTGGCATAACTAGATGTTACTGAGCCCCACAGCAAATTCATTTTAGGGCAAGAGGTTGTCCTGTTTTACCAATATATGTTGAACTTGCTCTTTATTTGGGCCTCATAGGCCTCCTATACCTCCTGGGCCCCCCTGTACCTGCAAGGTCTGCCTCCTCTGTAGTTACGAACCTGGAACCTAAACTTGTGTCACTTAGCTTCTATGTTCAGAAATAGCATACCTCCCAACACTTTTGGGACAAAAAGATTTGCTGTGAATTCTTTAACATGCCTGTTTTTGTGGTCACACCCAAATTTGGCAGGTTATGAAAAGTTTCTGTGGTTTTAATGTGTTTTTACAGTGTTGGAAATGAAGGTGAATTGTCCTTTAAGCTGCAGGTCACAGTTTCCCCTTATCTTACATAGTTAAAATTGTTTTTTTTTACTTATCTTAAATTGTTACAAATGTATCTAAGTGCACCTGCTACGTATTCTGGGCTCTCTTCCAAAAGCCAATCATGTTTTAGAAACGTTGTATCTTTTTCTGGCTGTTCAGTGCAGGAGATCAAAGAGAAATTCAGGACATTTTAGTAAAAATCATGGACTGCGAGTTGAGCTGTCAAAAGCAGGAATGTCCCATGAAAAAAGGGACAATTGAGAGGTATGAAATAGGCTCTAATATAGTGTAATATTCAGTATAGTGGCAGTGTGGGGGGAAAGGGATTTATTTATGCTCTCAAAAGCTTGTAGAAACTTGTAATTAAAGGGATACTGTCATGGGAAAACATGTTTTTTTCAAAACACCAGTTAATAGTGCTGCTCCAGTAGACTTCTGCACTGAAATCCATTTCTCAAAAGAGCAAACAGATTTTTTTATATTCAGTATTAAAATCTGACATAGGAGATATTTTGTCAATTTCCCAGCTGCCTCCAGTCATGTGACTTGTGCCAGCACTTTAGGAGGGAACTGCTTTCTGGCAGGCTGTTGTTTTTCCTTCTCAATGTAACTGAATGGAACACAGTGGGACATGGGTTATTATTATTGAGTGCTGTTCTTAGATCTACCAGGCAGCTGTTATCTTGTGTTAGGGAGCCGTTATCTGTTACCTTCGCAATGTTCTGTTGTTAAGGTGGCTATACACGGGCTGATAAAAGCTGCTGACAGTCAGCAGATTATTGGCCCGTGCATGGGGCCCTCCGACGGGCTGTTCCGATCGATATCTGACCGAAAGTTGGCCAGATGTCGATTGGGCAGGATTAAAAATCCCATTGGATCGAGGCCGCATCTGTGCATTAATGCGGTCCCGTGATTCGACCGCCCGTTTGCGCATCATTCTGAACCGATCGCTGAGCCCTAGGGCCCACGATCGGATCATCCCGATATTGCCCACCTCAAGGTTGCCATATCGGACAGAGATCCGCTCGTTTGGCCAAAACTATATTGCCAAACAAGCGGATCTCTCAGTGTATGGCCACCTTTAGGCTGCTGGGAGGGAAAAGAGAGGGGTGATATCACTCCAACTTGCAGTACAGCAGTAAAGAGTGATTGAAGTTATCAGAGCACAAGCCACATGACCAGGGGCAGCTGGGAAATTGATAATATGTCTAGCCCCATGTCAGATTTAAAAATGAAATTTAAACAAACTATTTGCTCTTTTGAGAAATGGATTTCAGTGCAGAATTCTGCTGGTGCAGCACTATTAACTGATGCATTTGGAAAAAAAAATATTTTTTCCCATGACAGTATCACTTTAAGCTTCCTTCCTATCAGTAACATGGCAACAGTTCAGTCATGCTTTACAGCTGAGATTCCAGCGATCTTTTTCACAGACCACAGGTCACTGATTCCAATTAAAACCCACTAAATGTCCAAAGCATGTGAGTGCTTGTATGTTTATGAAGGGGGTGGGGAATGGGTTGAAGGGGCAGTCAAATTATTGTGGCATTTTGGACAATACTAACAAATGCTTGCAGAATGATAGCAAGGTGGCTGTTATGACCATGTTTTATTTTGCGTGTTTTATTTTTATTTTATTTACAGGGCCCCCATAGACAGCAGAGCCTGGGGCTTGTAACTCTCCCCCCTCTACCACCACCACCCAAAGGACAACTGATGTCTTCTCTGCCTGCCCGTTTCTATATATATAAAGTAATACAATCAAATCTATACATCTATACCCCGTGGCCTCCAGCTCATTTCTTTTTCCTAATGATATTCCCAGGGAGAAGGGATTGGTCACGGGGAGCTGCAGCATGTGATGAGACTCCAGCATTCATGAGAGCATCTCTAAAGGCCACCGAGCCGCTAGTCTGGCGTCATCCGACAGTGGCTCCTATGAAAGGCAGGCCAAATAAATCACAATCACTGGCTCTCACCCAGCACTTGGCTTAGTCTGAACTACACTCGAGGGTTGTATTTACTGGGTGTATTTTTGGACTGCAGTTTTATTTGGGTTTTTTTTTTTTGCTTCTGGGTTTAAAGGGGTTGCTCACCTTTAAATTAACTGTTAGTATGACATAGAGAGCGATATTCTGAGACAATTTGCAATTGGTTTTCATTTGTTATTATTTGTGCTTTTTGAGTTAATTAGCTTTTTATTCAGCAGCTCTCCAGTTTGTAAATTCAGCAATCTGGTTGCGAGCTTGAAAATTACCCTAGCAACCATGCATTGAATAAGAGACTGGAAAATGAATAGGAGAGGGACTGAATAGAAAGATGAGTAATAAAAAGTAGCAATAACAATACATTTGTAGCCCTAAAGAGCATTTGTTTTTTAGATGGCGGTCAGCGACCCCCGTTTGAAAGCTGAAAAGAGTCAGAAGAAGAAGATAGCAAATAATTCAAAAATATTAAAAAAGAAAAAATTTAGACCAACTGAAAAGTTGCTTAGAATTTAACGTGAACCATCCTTAGATCCGTCTGGTCTGGGTTTGTGTTACAAATAAGCAGTGGGTGTGTCATAAGGACCATTCCCTAGAAACATAGTAGGATGTGGGTAGCCAATCACAGATCTTCCTTTACATTGGCTGGCTTCCTCTATTGCAAAGTGGGGAGTGCTGCTGACTTTCCTGACAAGCCTCAGTCATTATCATTTACCAACCACCAGGCAGGGTTTATTTTATAGACCCTATAATGGGTTCAAACAACTGTGTTTTATACCCTGTGCACCCAGATCTTCGTGCTCCCAGAATAGAGTTTAATGAGCTGTGCCTTCCCATGAAATCAGGGTTGTCTGCTTTTTACAGTGCTTTATTCATTAGGGACAGATGGTGGGGAACACATGGGTATCTCAGAGGTTGCCCTCTAACTTACCCCTAGACACATTAAAGCCTTTTACATAGTGCCTGCCATGCTGCTTTGTGACCATATGGATGTGGTTTGCGCTGTGCATTAGATTCAATGCAAGATGCAAATTGTAGTCTAAACTGAAATCCCATGGGTGCAAGTGTTTCGTGGATAGGTGGACCTACGGGGTGCAATTTTGGGCTCCTTAGGACTCCAGCCCTTGAGTGCATAGGATTTCCAAATAAGGGCTGTGATTGGCTATGTGGTAGTTTGCATATGGACTGGCAGCCTACAGCAGGCTCTTTGTGGCAGTTCACAAGGTTTTTAAAACTAAAACCTACCTTCAAGCCAATAATTCAAAAATAAGGCCACTGGGAGCAACATCCAAGGGGGGTTGGTGAGCCACTGTTTGTGTGATCATTGCATTAGAGTATTTGTTTGGGCTTTTGGGAATCACTTGGGTAAGACTTGGACTACAACGTTAGCCAGTTTATTCAGCCTTTCACCAAGAAAAATACCCCAAACCACAAGATCATCTGGCACTAACTAAACACAGCAGCTTCCAAACTACTAATCGGGGGGGCTAAACCAGGCACACACTAAACCCCGAAACAATTTAAAAGCTTTCTCAGTCGCTGTCTCATGGATATGCCGTTCACACAGCTGCAGGCTCAGTCCCCCAGCAGAGAAGAGCTGAACTCATTACGTCCCTTTAATAGGCTGCAACCTGCGCAGATTACTAATTAGTGGCCAATAGCCAGAACCTGCCTTTAATGTGGGGCTTACCAGTCATATGACAGGAACCTTGGAGATATAAATCTCCCTTTTACAACCTTTCCTGCTGTTCTGCCACAAGTACTGTATATCACGGATGCTCTGAATGAATTACAGAACCCTCCACACAGAAGCCTAACTGCAAACAAACCCTAATTTGCATATTTAAATATGAGCACCATCATCAATAAAACTGCATCAGCTGTCAACGAAAAACGGTCACCTTTAGTGACTACACGGGCGTTTTTATCCCTGATGCATCACGTCTGTGCCGAATCTAAGGTAAGTAATAGGAATAGGAAGTGCATCCGAAACGACATGACTGTCAGGTGCCAACGCTTCATTGTCTTCACCCGACAGTCTTAGATTCAGCGCATCTAACGTGGCGCGGAAGGCTTGACAAAGGGCCCTTTAGAGACCCGAAACGTCGGCACTTTTTTGAGATAAACACCCATCACGGATTCAATTGCATCAGTTGTGCCACAGGTATTTTGTTTTGTTTGTTTGTCTCCAAAGAGCACAAATTATATCTTAGTTGGGATTAAGTACATGGTACTGTTGTATTATTAAAGTGAAAAAGGAAATCTTTCTTAAAAATTTGATTAATTAGATTAAAATGGAGCCTATGAAAGATGGCCTTCCCCTAATTTGGAGCTTTCTTGATAATGGGTTTCCAGATAGCGGATCCCGTACTGCCCACTACACTAAATACTTTTTTTGGCCCCAAAGCCTCCCCATGTGGTTTCCATTAGCGTAAAAGTGAGACCAAGTCTCCACTGTGCAGGTGGATTATAAGAAGAGCTTATACAGCTGCAGCTCACAATACAAAGGTCCAGAAGGTTTTAAGAAAGAGCTACCAGCATCACAGTGGGGATTATATATCTACGTTTTGCCTTTATTTGAACATGTCATAACATTCTCTACCAAAGTCATCTACAAAAAGCCAATGTGCTGCATCTTTGGCTGATCAATGTCAGTTTCGTTCGGACATCAGCAGTAATAGACAGAACAGAAATTGCTGCTTTGGCCATAATTTGGTGTACTACCATGTACAATGTTGGCCACCAGACAAAGGCAATGACTCAAGATAGCTGATGCAGCTAATGCAGACTGATTTCCCTAAGATGGACCTATCTTTATCTGTATCTCCTTCAACTTCCTCCAGTATCTCCTTCAAGTTCCTCCTGTATCTCCTTCATGTTCTTCCAGTATCTCCTTTGAGTCCCTGTCCTCCTTCCCTCATGCTATTTTTGTCCTGGAAGAAAGGACAGGAGACAGGTTGTAGGTTCTCTACACAAGACCATGCTCAGTTCTCTATCGTGAGGCACTTGAAGATAAAGCAACAAGACATCAGCAGGAACCAAACTCAGGTCTCCTATCAGCAGACCCCACTGCCTTTACAACCATACAACTTTCTCCATAGTGGCTCCTACGAGTGATTTATTTCATTTCTCCTGGTTACACACAACCCAGTGATCTCATCCCCTTTTGATTTGTGAGCATCCGTGGCATTGAATGATTCCGTGCCCATCTCATCTAGGTACCAGCCCCCACTCTTGAGTTACAGATGGAGAAAGAGAGAGAGGAAGCTCCTAGCCTTCAGAAAGGTACATTCCCCACCGGGCCACTTGGAAGCTCATTAGGAAAGACGCAAGGCTGATGTATTTGCTACTGAGAGGAAGGGAAAAGGAGGGGGGGGGGGGTGAAGCCGACCAGTGAATGGAAAAGAAGAAAGAGACGCTGGGTATTGCAGCCTTTGATAAGAAAGCAGTTAGATTCCTGACTGGAGGCCGAAGGGATAGAAAACATAATCTCCAATACTTGGCAATATTCTAAGCCCAAATGACTGAAGCTTTGGGAGGAGGGCCTTTGTTCTGGTAATAATTTGATCATACAGAGTACCCAAGGGTGGGGTGGGGGCAACTTCTGCACAAGCACAAATGCATTTTTAGTTGGAGCCTGCCGCAATGTGTCATGTATTATCTTGGCCCTTGGGCAAGACAGGCACGGATCCCAGAGTTCTTCTCTTTTCAGACACCACCCAGTAACAGACAGGCTGAAGCACAACTCCAAGCTTATATGGGAGGTGCACATCACTTACTCAGGGTTACTCCGAGGTTAAAAATCTCTGGTGTTTTGCTGAAATTATAGCTTTATAACCTCAGAACCTGTCCAGCCCCATGCTCCATCACTTCCCAAGTACTTAAAGTGAAAATTCTGGGTTCTGATCAGCAAGTGGTGAGTCAAAGCCAATATCTATCGGAAAGACTTCATACAGTTTCCACCAAGGTTTAAAAAATCCAGGCAGAATGGGATGTTCCTTTCTAAGGGTGAAGACACACAGGACTCTAGTATCAGCTACTTGTCACAGGTATAAAACAGATAGTGGTACAATAGTGATAATTGGCTGTACTTGTGTTTTAGCAGAGGCAGTTCTCCGTATTGTCTATGCCAGGGTATTTTTTTTAGCCACAAAATGTAACTGCTACTAGTAGCTCTGTGTGTTTTCACCCTAAGTATGCTGTCTGATGGGGGTAGGATAGTTCCCAATTAAAGAGATTCTGTCATGATTTTAATGGTGTATTTTTTATTCCTACATTACACTATTTACACCGCAAATAATTCACTCTACAATATAAAATGTCATTCCTGAACCAGCAAGTGTATTTTTTTTAGTTGTGATATTGGTGTGTAGGTGTATATTAGGTCATTTTGCCTGGTCATGTGCTTTCAGAAAGAGACAGCACTTTAGGATGGAACTGCATTCTGGCAGGCTGTTGTTTCTCCTACTCAATGTAACTGAAGGAGT
Source organism: Xenopus borealis (assembly GCA_024363595.1). Classification (NCBI taxonomy): domain Eukaryota; kingdom Metazoa; phylum Chordata; class Amphibia; order Anura; family Pipidae; genus Xenopus; species Xenopus borealis. The sequence continues at coordinate 122,720,915 of CM044447.1, read as the reverse complement.
CACAGTGGGACCTGGATTTTACTATTGAGTGCTGTTCTTAGTTCTACCAGGGAGCTTTTATTTTGTGTTAGGGAGCTGTTATCTGCTGATGGACTGATAGGGGGAGGAGGTGATTTTTCACTCCAACTTGCAGTACAGCAGTAAAGAGTGACTGAAGTTTATCAGAGCAAATGTGCGGGGGAACCCAGGAAACTGACAATATATCTAGCCCCAGATATTCAAAATTAAATATAAAAAAACAGTTTGCTCTTTTGAAAAATGGATTTCAGTGCAGAAGTCTGCTGGAGCAGCACTATTAACTGATGTTTTTCAATTACAGTATTCCTTTAAGTCTACCTGGGGTCCAGACAATTGGATTAAGGCTGATATCACCCACCTAAAGTGGGCATATCAGGGGAAAGATCTCGCCAAACCAGCAAACTTATAGTGTATAGTGGCCAGCTTAAATGCCACATTAGGCACAAAATGCTTTAGGCTACTTGCTATGTCCAAATAAACTAAATTTTTATTAACACAACGTCACACAAATTTAGAATTTTAAGGAATCCCTGCCCTAAAAGAAGGCAGAGTCACATGGATAAGGCAGAAAAAGGTGGGGTAGAAAGACAAAGACATGTGAAAGACACACCATGCAAAAGGATGGGTAAAGACAAAATAAAAAATCATTAGAGCTCAGAGGATTTGTCTCTCTCCACCAATCAGAATGCTGCCTCTGACCTTTGAAAGAAAAAAAAAGAAACCTAATTATATTATATATGGAAATACAGAGGCTGTCATGGGTGAGATAATCATCGAGCCCATTTGGTATAAAGTGGAATAAAGTCTTAAAAATGGCAGGGCTGGATCATTATCTCACTGATGACATGGATTTAATTGATGTCTCGGAGGAGAATGTTGGGGAGGGCTAATGCGTAGGACAGATGAGGCGGCGGAGGCTGTGGATACGGGGAGAGTTATGTGAAACAAAAGGGTGTGTTAGAGGGCAGTTAGGTGGATCAATGGGTGGCATTTGAGGGTCAGCTTATATGGAGAAATGGAAGAATTTACAGCGAGTGCTTACATGCAGGAATAGTGAGCGGCTGTAAGGATCAATAGGAGGAGTTAAGTGGATCAATAGGAGGAATTACAGGGAAAGGTTATATGGATCAATAGGAGGAGTTACACAGAAGCTCTGTCTAGTTGCTTTACAGGAACAATATGAGAAGTTATAAGGACACATTAAGTGAAAGGGTGAACCTTTGAAGCTACATTATATCTATAATTGAATTAGGGCAACCACAAGCTTACAGACCGGCGATACTTACCCTTTAGTACAATGACTCGCGGCCAAAAACACACAGTGGAGGCGCCGCTTCACTTGCAAAGGGGCACCACCATGCTCCAGTGTTGTCTAATGAAATGATTCACTGTTGGAGGGATAATATTCCTTTATAACACAGGTTGCATTACTTTTTTCATGCGACACAAGTGACATCACTAAGCACTTATTATGACCGATGACATCATCGTCACTGTCAAATGCCTGGGCCGAACGGAGAGATCCTGAACAAATGAATATTAATAATTAACAGGGATCGTCGCTCAAAAACGTTTTTTTTCTCATGCCATGTTGTTTCTGAAGTCAGAACCAACAGTGCAGAGAACATAAAATAAAAAATGGGAGTTAATTCAGGCTTGCCAATAAAGCTACCTCATGTCTTAGTTTTTTTAATTCCAGAGGTTTCTGATGTTCAGACACCATTTAAAATACATAAATTCCCACTGTTCCAAGCACTCGCCACATGGATTTCAGTCTCTAATTCAAATCAGTCTCTTATTCAAATCAATGCAGGGTTGCTTGAGTAATCTGGACCATAGCAACCAGATTACTGAAATTGCTGCTGCTGAATAAAAAGATAAATAACTCAAAAACCACAAAAAAAGACCAATAGCAAATTGTCTCAGAATATCACTCTCTACTTAATTTAAAGGTGAACAACCCCTTCAACATTTCTGGTAGCAGTCTCTTTATTCAAATCAATGCATGGTTGCTAGGGTAGTTAATGGAAATGCAAACTGGAGAGCTGTTTTTGAGCTGACTCAAAAAACACAAATACAAAATGAAGACCAATTGCAAACTGTCTCAGAATATCACTCATAGCCGTGTTTGTGATAGCAGAAGACGGCTTCTGATATATTGTTTCAGGAGCCAGAACCAGCAGTGCACCGACTATTCTGGAGCCAGAACCAGCAGTGCACCGACTATAAATAGCCAGCCACTGCCTTCCATAGCGATTACAATTAACATTGGGATAACATATTGGGAAGTTGCTTAGAATGATATTTCCCCTTTAGATGTAGCTTATGCCCTACACAGGTACCATGAATATTCAGTGTACACTGTGACCTGGTCACAATCCAAGACCCAACTGGCTCAAGGATTCTAGTACAGGCAGGGCGGCCATCAGAAATCTCAGGGCCCCATATGACAAAATTTCCTGGGCCCCCTGGGCTGCACCAACCACAAGCCACACCCACAGGTCCGCCCCCACCCCACAGGCCTGCCCCTAGTAAAAAAAAAAAAAAAATAAATAAATTGGCGGCTAGGGTCCCCACATGTTAATAAAAACATTGGTGGTCAGGGCCCCCCATAAAAGTAATATTTGTAGTCAAGGCCCCCCATAAAAAAAGTTTGTGGTCAGGGTCCCCCTCCAGTAAAAAATTATTGGTGGCTGGGACCCCAACTGTATAAAAAAGAAACAATTGTTGGCTAGGGCCCCCCACATTATAAAGCATTGGGGGTCAGAGCCCCCCTTAAACGTCCATATAATTAAAAATTGCAGAAGTTTAAAAGAAAATTGGTGCCCAGGCCCCATACACACAACAGGGACAAAAAAAGGGTTATCTTTAGGCAGCCCTGCCATGTTGCACTCACTCGATTAGTGTCCCACCTGCCCACTCCCCCCGAGACCCCCCGGTGGCGACCCTGAGTACAGGTATGTACCTGTTATCCAGAATGCTTGGGACCTGGGGTTTTCCGGATAACAGATCTTACTCTAATTTGGATCTACTAGAAAATCCTATAAACATTATATAAACCCAATAGGCTGGTTTTGCTTCCAATAAGAATTAAATATTTCTTATTTGGGATCAAGTACATCCTACTGTTTTATTATTATAGAGTAAAAGAAAATAATTTTTTAAATGTGGATTATTTGATTACAATGGAGTCTATCATAGACATCCATTCCATAATTCTAAACTTTCTGGATAACTGGATTCCAAATAACGAATCCCATACCCGTATTCTCGTACAGGTATGGGATCTGTTATCCAGAATGCTTGGCAACTGGGGTTTTCTAGATAGCAGATCTTTCCGTAATTTGGATCTTCATACCTTCAGCCTGCTAGAAGATCATTTAAAGTTAAATAAACCCAATAGGCAGGTTTTGCTTCCAATAAGGATTAATTATATCTTGGTTTGGATCAAGTACAAGCTACTGTTTTATTATTACACTGAAAAATTATTTTATTTTTAAATTTGGATTATTTGTATAAAATGGAGTCTATGGGAGACAACCTTTCCTTAATTCTGAGCTTTTTGGATAACGGATTTCTGGATAATGGGTCCCATATTCATGAGAACATGAGGCTAAGGATTATTATTATAACATTATTATTATTATTATAATAACATTATTATTTCGCGTATATATATATATAAATATATATACATATACAATAAATATATATATATATGCCTGAAAGTCTCACAGCGAGCGAAGATCTACTGAAGGCCCCCAGTATGGGAGTGCGTGAGCTGTTCATTTATTACAGGGCTGGGAAAGGAATCTTTTGCTTATTGATGTTGATGGTGGGTAGAAGGGAGAACGTGAGGTATACTGAAAAAAATGGATCAGAGAATGCAGGAAAGGATTATACTTAGACATCTGGTTTGGGTTCTTTCTGGTTAATAAAATTGTTTTTTTGCAATAAATTTGCCTTCTTTATTTTATTTTTTTATATAAGTGACCTTGCCCCCCTCCCTCCTCTTTCCCTCCTGTTCTTTGTGCTGAAAATGTTGCAGAACACTTAAGCCCACCTCTCCAATTAAGCACACAGAGGATTGTTCTGGTAGGTAGGTCGCTTAAAATGCTTTTTTTTTCCCTTTAATTTTTTTCTTGCACGTCGACTCTCCACCACCAGGGACGGGAATGAAGGGTAATCACAATGCAGTTAAAATGTGCCCACTTTGTCCTGCGGCCCGAGCACTCGCCTACCTGCCGCTGTGCCTTTCAGAGGATGCGTGCGGGGCACAGAGCCTTACTAATCTCTTTTTAATTGGTGCGCTCCGAGGGCTGGAAACCAGAGAAATGACAAAAGCCCCTATCCAACAAGAAGCCTCTTGCCTCTGCAGAACATCTATCTTCCTTGTTGTGCGGGGAGCAAGAACCCTCAGCAAAGGGACAGTTAATCCCCAGCTCCCCAGCCTGTGTGTGTGTGCAGAGACTGGCTCATGCGGAAATTCTGCATATTGTTTTTCAGGTCTTCACTGAAAGGGGAGAGAAAGTGCAGCCCATGGGTTTATTTTTTATTTGAACCGCGGCTGGTGGTCTGTGGCCTGGGAGGTTACGTCACCTTAGCAGCCGCCTGTTGTACTCACAAGATTTAAAGGGGTCGTTCCCCTTTAAGGTAATTTTTAGTATGATGTAGAGAGTGATTGGTTTTAATTTTTTATTGTTTTGTTTGTAGTTTATTTAGCTTTTTATTCAGCAGTTTGCAGTTTCAGCAATCTGGTTGCTATGGTTTCATTTACCCTAGTAACCATGCATTGATTTGAATAAGACATCAGGATATGAATAGGAGAGGGTCTGAACAGAAAAAACATGTAATAACTGCACCAATAACAATAAATGTGTAGCCTTAGAGACTTTTTGTTTTTTAGAAAGCTGGAAAGACTCAGAAGAAGAAGGCACATAATTCAAACTATAAAGGAGAAAAAAATTAAGGGCAATTTAAAAGTTACTTAAAATTAACCATTCTATTACAAACTAAAAGTTAACATAAAGGTGAACCACCTCTTTAAAGATGGGCTGACGATAATATATGGAGAGATGGTGCCGATAGTAACAGTGGGATAATAGTCTCTGGGAAGGGAGTGTGACTGT
>CM044447.1:122618560-122629195 GCA_024363595.1 Xenopus borealis | reverse complement strand
TCCCTTTAAAGTTATTGTTTACCTTTAAATTAACTTTTAGTATGATGCAGAGCGTGATATTTTGAGACGTTTTGCAATTGGTTTTCATTTTTTTTTAATCTTATTTCTTTTATTCAGCAGCTCTTCAGTTTGCAATTTCAGCCGTCTGGTTACTAGGATCCTAACTACACTAACTGCACTTGAAGAAGGGGCTTGTCCCCGAAAACGTTTGCTGGAATCTCATTTTGGATTAAAGAAATCGATTTTTTGCAGAGAGTGTAGAGTGTGCCATTGTTACTGTATTTGTTTGCCAGGATCCTAACTACCCTAGAAACCATGCATTGATTTGAAGAAGAGACTGGAATATCAGTAAGAGAGGACTTTAATAGAAAAAAAATAAATAAATAGGCCAATTGAAAAGTTGACCCATTAGTCTTTTTAAATGGGAAATTGCATGTACAAGGCATACATTCACTCTGATTTTCCTCTTTTGTAACTTACACCTAGTTAAAAGAACTCCATAGTCCATACCCATGGTCCCCACCACTTAGTCTTCCATCTGCACGGTTGCCTCCTTACGGGTCCATGTGTGGGGCTTGACTACATCCCATAAGCAGAAGAGGAGGTTGAATGTTTAGTTTGAGTAGGCTACTCAACTGGAGGACTTTTATAAATATATGAAAATATAGGGTTGATCTCTTTGTTATTCTCCATGCAGCCCAAGGGTATAATTAACTTATACTTGGCCTTTCATTTTACTCCTGTGCATACTGTCAAGTACAAATAGGTCTTTGTGTCTTTGTCCGTTAAGATCTTTAGCCGCTCTACAAAGCCTCTTGTAAGTTCTAGGAACACAAACTGCCAGGGACCTAGGATCAGCTGTTCATGAACAGATTGTTCTACATGCATTATTTATTTGGAGAAACACTAGGTTTCTAATATGGAGAGGGAGATCAGGTCACAGAGGGGAAAATGTTGTTTAAACCAAAGCCGTTAGGAAGACTGAGCAATTAGCAGCCAGCGAGTTTAAGAGGTTTAAGAGTAAAACTGCCATAGGATTATATGGTTCAGTTTTGGAGGGTTCAATAGAATTATTTATTATGTAATTTGGAACTGAATGTATTAGAATCACCTTAGAACACTTGTACCCCACCCTGCCATCCAGGGTCAGATAATATCAATGAGAGTTCATGCCAAGTTCTCATGCTAATTGACCCTGTCAGCTCTACATCAGATTTAGCCATAAATGTGCAGGGACAAATCAGATGGATTTCATCATTGGCCCTGGGCAGGGGCATAACTACAGAGGAAGCAGACCCTGAGGTTGCAAGGAGTCCTCGGTCTGCTTCTTCTGTAGGGGGAAGCACTGCCGTAACTGCCTATACAGCAGACCCCACGGCCACGAGGCACCCAAGCAACAGGGGCCCCGGACCTCAGCGTCTGCTGCATCATAGTCCCCCATCCTGACGCATCTTTAAAATAGCATTGCAGTGCAGGCCTGGGAGGTGCAGCTGTCAAGTTACCCCTCTTGAGGGAACCATGATTTTTTGCACTACAGGTTACATAGTTACATAGTTAAATTGGGTTGAAAAAATTAAAACCCAGCACACACACACACACACACACACACCCCTCCACTCTCTCACACAAACCATATATGCCCATAGCTATACTGACTGTAGAGTTTAGTATCACAATAGCCTTTGTTATTATGTCTGTCCAAAAAATCATCCAAACCCCTCTTATAGTCATCAACAGAATAAGCATCACAACATCACCCGGCAGTGCATTCCACAACCTCACTGTCCTCACTGTGAAGAACCACCTACACTGCCCTGTCCCCCTCCGGTCCCAATATTTAGACAAGCTTAATCTCCCTTACCTCTCTCAGACCCTCAAAATCACCCTCTGCCCCCTCTAAAGCTGGTCATTAATGCAATAAATCATTTACAATTTTCAGACCGTGTGGGGATTGCCCCAACATTTTTCATACCATGGCAATCGTTCGTTTATTGGATTTTACAGGGTAGAAGATTTCTGTCGACTAATGATGATATCTCTGCATGTACTGCCTATCTGATAACTGTCATGACATAACTTTTGTACAATTGCTGTAATGGCCAAAACATCGTCTACTTTGTTCTTTTACTACTGTATTTACTCTGAAGGGCTAGTTGCAGGTCAGAAGATTTTGCCGTATGATTGTTTGTATGATATGAAGCTAGAATCTGAATGTCTATGGCCAGTCATTGTCCTGCCAATTTCACATCATTGCCTGCCCCTTTAACACCATTATCCCACTGCTCATGGTTTTGCTTCTTTTCCCTATCAATTTGGTTGAAACAAAGGTGGCAACCCTACCTGGGGCCATTTATTAGGGATGCACCGAATCCAGGATTCAGTTCGGGATTCGGCCTTTTTCAGCAGGATTCAGCCGAATCCTTCTGCCTGGCCGAACCGAATCCAAATCCTGATTTGCATATGCAAATTAGGGCCAGGGAGGGAAATCACGTTACTTTTTGGCACAAAACAAGGAAATAAAAATGTTTTCCCCTTCCCACCCCTAATTTGCATATGCAAATTAGGGTTCGAATTCAGTTCGGTATTCGGACGAATCTTTCATGTATGATTCGGGGTTCGGCCGAATCCAAAATAGTGGATTCAGTGCATCCCTACCATATATACTATGCTATAATTATGTAGATGGTACAGGTACATGGTACATGTTATCCAGAATGCTTGGGACCAGTGGCATAACTACCGTACAGTGTAGGCCACATGAGGGGGGGGCAGAGAAAAGTGGAGGCCTGGATCGGTAGTGGGGTCTGCTATATGGCATCACTTTTTTCTGTATTCTATCTGCAAGAGCACTTTTAATTCCATGGGTGGGGTAGACATTTGTTGAATGAGGTGGAGAGGGGAATAGTGATGGATGAATCCATCCCGTTTTGCTTCGCCAAAAAATGCACGAATTTCCAACGAAATTCACGAATTGGCAAAAAATTCGTGAAACGAGTAGCGTCACGTTTTTGACTCTCGTCACGTCGTTTTCGGCACGCGTCTCGCGAATTTATTCGCCGGCGGCAAATCACCTATTAGCGCCTGTCGAATAAATTCGCGTATCACTAGGGGGGACCCATAATATTCCTTTACAGCAGTGGGGCCCCATCGAAGGATTGTTACACCACTTGGAAGCTGGGTATATTTCAGGTAAAGAGTGTTCCTCTAATTTGGATTACCATACCTTAATGGGCAAGGAAAGTGTAAAATAGAATAAGGGTAGAAATGCTGTATTTTGTATACTAAACATAAACATGAACTTACTGCACCACAAGCCTAATCAAACAAATGATTTTTGCTTTCAAAGTTGGCCACAGGGGGCTGTCATCTTGTAACTTTGTTATACATCTTTGCAAGACTAGACTACATACACATGCTCAGTGTGGTCTGGGCTTCTTAGGGATCCTCATAAATGATCAAAAAACAAAGCTGCTTGAGTTCTGCATGGCTGGTAGGCGGGGCTCCCCCTGCTGTTCATAAGTATGATTGTTTCCCTGCCAGAAGTTAGGGACCGTCTGACAATTCCTATCCACAGAAGTAAATGAAGGGAGAACTTCACTGCATACAGTCAGGTTTCTTATAAAAACGTTAGACATTTTTTAATTAAAGTATATTGGAGATAGATTTCTTTTTCATTAAAGAAAGTAAAAATTAGATTTAATTTCTTTGCCTTTCCTTGCCCTTTAAGTTAACTTTTAGTATGTTACAGAATGCATAATTCTAAGCAACCTTTCAACTGGTCATTATTTATTTTATAGTTTAAATATTTGCCCTTTTCTTCTTACTCCTTCCAGCATTCAAATTGGGGTCACTGACCCTATCTAAAAACCAAAAGCTCTGTAAAATTACACATTTATAGTTCTTGCTACTTTTTATTACTCGTCTTTCTCTTCAGGCCTCTCCTATTCATATCCCAGTCTCTTATTCAAATCAATGCATGGTTGCTAGGGGAATTTGGACCCTAGACACCGAATTGTTGTAATCGAAACATGAAAACCAATTGCCAATTGTCATTATACTAAAAGTTATCTCAAAGGTGAACAACCCCTTCTAATGTTATTTAAGGCTAAAACATATAAAATTGCAGCTTAGTTTACATTACAAGTACAAGTTAGTGTTTCATTACAATAGGAAAAACAAATCTTTTATGGAAGATGACCGTCCCATAGTTCAGGGCATATGGATATTTGGGTTTCTGTACAACAGATACTATATGTATTTCTACTGTGTACTTATTGGGGAGAAAAAGAAAATCCATAAAAGAAAATGAATTTACTGTTTAACTAGGGCTCCTGGACAAATGGTAATGATGTATTTTTGAGTTTTCTAAATAATGGGTTTCCAGGTAACAAACCCCTATACCCAGGGCCGCCATCAGGGGGGGCACAGGGGGTACAAGTGTACCAGGCCTGGGGCTGAAGGAGGACCCGGCAGTGTTGTACTTTTTGAAAGAGCCGGGCCCCCCTTTAAAGTGCTGAAGCCGTGCCTCCCCTCTGAAGTCCTGAAAAGCCTCAATGCGGAAGTGCCGGAAAAAGTCCCGAAACGGCAAAAAGACCTGAAGCCACGAAAACAGCTGAAATTGAAGCCCTGAAGCAGCAAAAAGACCTGAAGTCATGAAAGGAGGCAAAGTTGACGTTCTGAAGTCAGGAGTTCAATTCTACTGAACACCAATGTGTTTTTTTATCCCCTGGCCATCAATGTATTATTTTTATACTCTATAGGCCCCTGCCACCAATGGTTTTTAATTTTTTAAAGAGTTTTACTTGTAGGGGAGACCTGACCACCATTTAAAAAAAATATATATGGGGGGCCCTGGCACCATCGTTCTTTTTAACTTATAAGGAGGCCCTGACCATCAATTTATACCTTGTGTGCGTGTGTGGGGGGGGGGGTTACCTTTTTTAGCGCTGATGTCTGTGTGGTCTTTCAACTGTTAACGGTGCGGAGTGGGCGGGATCTAGGGTTGCCACCTTTTTTTGAAAAAAATACCAGCCTTCCTATACATTTACCTTTTATCCCTATTAATAACATTGGGATCAACCATTCAAAATACCGGCCAGGCCGGTAAAATACCGGCCAGGTGGCAACCCTAGCGGGATCTGGGGCAGGGGGCTCCGAGAATTGTGTTGTACAGGGCCCCGTGATTTCTAATGGCGGCCCTGCCTATACCTTTATGTAGCCCATTATGTATATGTACAGTGGATTTTCAGGAAACATATGCATAGAATGAGAAAGAATAAATCACTATGAATTTTCAGGGAAGAACACAGACAGCATGATACGTGAAAGGTGAGCTGTGCAGAGGGGTATTGAGTTTCAGTGGGGAGATCCAGGTCAGAAACAGCTGTTCCCTGCACCCCTCCATGCAGTGTGTAGCGTGACCCTCACTGATCCCTGCCATGGAACATGGGGTTTATCAGCACAATCTACAGACATAACATACTGATCGCCTCACACTGCACCTGCACTCACCTGTGATGCACAGAGAACCTCCTCATGGCATCAGGACTAAAAATATTCTGATTAGGGATGCACAGAATCCAGGATTCGGTTCTCAGCCAGGATTCGTCCATTCTCAGCAGGATTTGGATTTGGCTGAATCCTTTTGCCTGCCCAAACCGAATCCTTAAAATCATGTGACTTTTCGTCACAAAACAAGGAAGTAAAATTTTTTTTAGCCGGTCACTTTGTGCGCGACTGGCTTTTACCCTTCCTCTCACTAGTTTACATATGCAAATTAGGGTTTGGATTTGGTTCGGCATTCGGCTGAATCTTTCGCAATGGATTCAGGGGTTCGGCTGAATCCAAAATAGTGGATTCGGTGCATCCCTTATTCTGATATTACATTGTCCTTTTTGTGATTTGGGAAGAATCAGCAGATAGGCTGACAGATACAACAGACAGCTGTAAAGGGGTTGTTCACCTTTAAATTAACTTTTAGGGGCCGATTTACTAAATTCGTGTGAAGGATTCGAAATTCGATCAAATTAGATCGAATTCCGATCCTACGATTTTTTTCAAATTTCGAATATGCGAATTAGGTCTCTTCAACAATCAAATTTAGTAAATTCGATCAAATAGATTGAATAAAATTCTATTCAACTATTCGATCATTCGATGGTCGAAAAGCTTGCACTCTAAATTTAAATTCGACTGCCTAGTTCGCCGGATTAAAGCTACCGAATTGTAATAGAAGCCTATGGGAATCTCGATCGTATGATTTTTTCGAACAATCGAACGAAATTTCACGATTGAATAACACTCAAAACTAGTGAATATTTCATACGATTCTATCGAATTTACACTTGAAAATTGTATTTTTGGCGAATTTGAGGGCTTTTAGCCCTCGAATTGGTGAATAATGATAAGTCTGCCCCTTAGTATGAAGTAGAAAATTTGCAATTGGTTTTAATTTTTTATTGTTCAGCAGCTCTCCAGTTTACAGTTTCAGCAAACTGGTTGCTAGGGTACAAATTACCCTAGAAAACATGCACTGATTTGAATAAGAGACTGGAATATGAATAGGAGAGGGCCTCAATAGAAGGGTCAGTAATAAAAAGTAACAATAACAATACATTTTTAGCCTTACAGAGCATTTGTTTTTAGATGGATCAATTACCCCCCTTTTTGAAAGCTGGAAAGAGTCAGAAGAAGGCAGCAAATATTTCCATAATATTGGAAAAAAATGAAGGTTGCTTAGAATCCACCATTCTACAATATACTAAAAGATAATTAAAAGGTGAAGGGGTTAGGTGCCTTTTTAGCAAGTAATAAAACCTCAAGGTTGTTGGAATTAATGCCCGGCCAGGTTGCAATGCTCCTCCTTGGTTTGGTTCAGTTGGTGCTCTATAGTCAGAATTTTTCCTGTGTTTCTGAAGTGAACGGTAGAATTTGTGAGTCACAATATGTGTGTGCATCTCATGTTGTGCTCTGAGCATGTGCATTTTGTTTCCCCTGGTGGTGCAAAGTGCAAAAGTACAAGGGGTCACGCCAGTACTGATCAGAAGTGGGCTCCAGGGGACCTTACATATTGACTTCTTTTGTTTTCCAGCTGTAAAGCTTCACAGTTTGCACTTGTAGTTGCTACAGCACAATTACCATAGCAACAACCAAATATGGATAGTAGAGAGCCTAAACAGAAAAAAAAGAAATATGGGTAATGAAACTGAAGCCGCAAAGTCTGTCTATCTGACTTCAGTTGCCATGGACAACAAGAGAGCACACAATTCCAGCATCATTAAAGCCAAACGCAGAGTTGTATTTGCCATAATTGAGCACAATGCACCAAAATGTATGTGATGCTTTGACACAGATCAATTTTAATTTGCATCTAGGATCTCCAGAGTTAAGGTTGCATTACTGCACCTGTATTTGCATCCGATTTGCTGGGTGCAAATCTGGTGCACCTACTTACACAACTGCTTGTAGGAAGCCTGGAGCGACTGCCAGGTGCACGGTGGCAGCAGCTCCAGGATACCCCATCATCAAAGTGAACACATTCATCAGAATAGTGAGAGTGAAAACAATTTGCACGCATGTAGAAGTGCAGGAGCGCCAGGAGGGTCAGTTATAACCACAAGTGCAGCTTGCAAAGCACAGTTTGAGCTAACATTGCCGAATTTCGCCTGACACAATTAATTGATTGTGATCTTAGGCGCAACTCCTGAAGTTTTTCCAGGCTCAGTTGTTGTCCAAATGATGTGTTCAAGTGTTTAGACACATGTGCCCTGTGGCAAATGAAACATGCTGTTTCCAGGGTTCCCCCGTGTGAACAAGTGCATTGCTTTCCATCAGGAACAAGAGGCAAGAAGGACTGATTCAATTAGCCAATAAACTTGACATTTTATGCATTTTTTCGAATGGCTAACATGGTACTACATCTTAAAGGGGTTGTTCACCTTTCAGTTGACTTTTAGTATGATGTAGAGAGTGGTATTCTGAGACTATTTGTAATTGTTTTCATTTTTTAATATTTGTGGTTTTTGAGTTATTTATATTTTTATTTAGCAGCTTTCCAGATTGCAGCGTCGGCAACCTGGTTGCTAGGGTCCAATTTACCCTAGCAAGGCACGTGTGAATAAGCGCAGGTGACTTTACGTGTAGCAGGTGCGCACCGCTACCTAGTTATTCGGGGAGATTCGTTGCGGCGATTCGTCACCAGGCAACAGATCTCCCAGAAATCTCCACGTGTGGCCTTACTCTAAAGCGTAGTGTGCGTACGTGCCTGTGAAAAAGCTCATGCTATCTGTGCGGCAGGGGGACTGGTGTGCACACATTCAGCAGCACAGACACCCCCTGGTGGGGGGACCTCGACAGCAGCCCCAGGGGGCCCTGGCTTCCCCAGTCAGACCCTGTCTGCCATTGACACCTACATGACCTTGATGGTTTCTAGATAGGGTTGCCACCTTTTCCTGAAAAAAAAATACCGGCCTTCCTATATATTTATCTTTTCTTCCTATGAATAACATTGGGATCAACCATCAAAAATACTGGCCAGGCCGGTAAAATACCGGCCAGGTGGCAACCCTAGTTCTAGATGTATTTGTATTGTATTCAAGCTATTTCTAGGTCTGGGGGGAAAAAAACGATTTTTTAAACACGACAATGATTTTTGACTGAAAAATTTACTCGAAAACTCGAATTATTTTGTGGAAAACGCAATTCTACCCTTAATAAATCTGCCCCTAAAAGTTTGAGATTCTCTTATTTCTCTAAAACTCTACAAATTGCAGATTTATGACATGTAAAAACCAGTAAAAACCCTAATACAAAAATTCACCCAGTAATAAGTACCCGAGGTCCTATTGAGTGGGAAGTGAACCTTTTTTTATTAGCCGCTCAGACTTTTAGAGGATTTTAGATTATTTATTTCCTTAGTAATTGTCCTTAAAACTATTTTTTTTTCCGTTCGTACTTTTTTATTTATATCTTTGAATAAATGACAAGACATATGCGCCTTTAGAAAATAATTAATTTGTGGTTTCAAAAACCTCTGGGTTTGGGGAGTAAATGTAAATTATGGTAAAAACAACATTTCAAGCGCATCCTAAACTACATTTTACAGTCCTTACTCTGATTCCTCAATTATGACATTTCTATCTTTCTAATAAAGCCCAATTGCAATCTTGCTGAGCTATGTGAGCGAAAATAACACAGGTATCTATGGGGCTGTTGTAGTCAAGGTAACCACGCACGCAGCTTTCGCTCTGTACGAACAGACCAATAAGCAATCGGCTATGAGAAGCCAATCGCAGCATCATTATTCTGCAGCCAATCAGACGTTCTCTGACAATCTCCAAACCAGGAAGTGCTGTGCTGGCTTCACGTGGGTAATAGCTGCTGATTATGTCCTATTCTGACAGGGACCTTTGCTCTTTTTAATGCCCCGTTTCCCGTGATTGTCCCTTTGTCTGGACTTTGCTTAAGTCAGTCTGGCACGTTCTTCTGCACCTTTGGATTGCTGTGGGGGGCTGAGCAATTTGGATTATTCACAGGTAAGTGATAGTTTAAGGTCCCTCCCTCCTCTATAATGAATTCCCTACAACTGGTGTGGTAAGGTTATTACTTGTACACCCTTTTATTATGAGCTGAAAGGGGAACAAATTATTCCACAATCTGCATCTTGGCAGGAACCTCTGCCAGCAATCCCTGACTTTATTTTGCAGTCAGGTGCAGATAGAACTTCACACCTTGAGTTTGAGGGATTATGGGAGTTGTAGTCCTACAATATCTCAGGATCTAAGGTTAGGTTTTGTCTCTCACTTCCTTTCCTATCTTCTGTCCCCATTACTTGTTCAGTCTCTGGCCCAGCACTTTATTCTGTCTACCTTTCCGTTACTGCTCCTTTAAGAAGGCTAAAGGTATTATGAGAAATCTCTTCAGTCGGTAGAAGCAGTGCAGACAAAGAATAGACACACTCTGCTTTCAGTAACAATTACATTTACATAGTACTCGTATACATATATGTGTGTGTGCATATAAAACCAGGGAAAGTGTGTAATGACTGTATATTGGGAAGTTGTGTAGAATTTTTTTTCCTTTCATTATGCAAAACTTTGGGTAGAGTTCCCCTTTAAAGTGCTGCTTTATTGTAGCTAAAAGCTGTGATATGGGGATCTTTTCTCATTTTAGGTGAATCTGACCATCATGGCAGACGTGTTGCAGTACGTGGCGCTCACAGACTTCCATTTTCTTGTCGCTTTGCTCTGTATAGTCTTCAATCCTTTGTTCTGGAATGTGGTGAGTACCCAAGCACTTGCAGGGCTCTGGTATAAGCTGACACAGCCATTGATTGGAAGAAAACGTTTGTATTCGGTGTTGGAACTCTGTACAGTGGCATAACGATAGAGACAGCAGGGGAGTAAATGATGCACAGCTTTCATACTTGTATGTGTGTTGGTGAAAATGAGAATTTCACCTACCTACTTGACATAAATTCCCTTTCTTCTAGTCTGACATGTCAGTGCACATGGGCAGTATTGCCCCTCCCAGACCTGGAGGTAGGACCTATAACAGAGCCAATCAAAATTAATCATGATGTCCTCCTCACCACTGTTATACATTTGCCATAGTGGTACAGTAACCAAAATAAATAAA
>CM044447.1:122582559-122606079 GCA_024363595.1 Xenopus borealis | reverse complement strand
ATCAACCCATGGCCCAGTGAACTTGCACTGTTGTGTAACCAATAAAGAAATTCTTAGGTAAATGTTACTCATGATCGGGATCCTCAAGCTCCTCGCATGGGCCTGGCATCTTGTTTGGAGAGTTCTTCTAGAATCATTTGCCTCCGACGTGTATATATTTGCTTAGGACTAAGGGCTTTATCCGATCTCTTTTATTGTTTCCACCAGTTATAACATCACAGTTATTGCCACTTCCAATTGGTCTGCAGGACTTGTAAGAGTGTAAATAAACATGGTCATTTGACCAGAGTGGAGCAGATTTGTTTCATACTCTCTTTGGCAAAGAGCCACCATTGTCCCTCGATATGATAGGAAGTGTTAGGGCAATATCTGCTCAACCTAATAAAGTTGATCAGCTCATTCAGTTGACCTAGTTCGTTCATCTGAGGCCCATAGGCCTAACGTTAGTAGAGGTCCCTGATTAAAGGTGGACATGCATTGGATACCCCTTTAACTGATCTGCCAATACTGTACAACAGATACTGTATGACTGACCATACAGAGGGATGGCTGACTGCTATGGAGGAAAATGAGGGTGCAATGGCTTCTTGCTCATCTGATGAGACAAGTCAGTTTTATTTTGGACAGATCAGTTTCAAACCCATAGGATTGCAGGATAGCTTAACAAGGAAGTATGGTAGAAATGCTGAATATAATGTTTTGGGATTCTGTACCAGCCCAAGGTAATCCCAGCCCATTGGCAGTGAAGATTCTTGACTTCGAGAATATGCCCCTGGGGCTCAATAACTTATTTTCTGATGATTCCCAGAGCAATATCAGGGCTGCGGTCACTGACCTGAGCTTAGGGACTGACTCTCAATATACTATAGCTATCAACTTTATTAGGTTGAGCAGATTTACTAGTCAACCCTGTCAGCTTCTATGACTCGTGAACCTCATTCTTTGATGACTTGTGACTACCACCTAAGCTTAGCTTCTCTGTAACAACTCAGAGCACACTGAGCATGTGCAGTGCCACTGACACACAAAAGATGCCTATCAAGATTCAAGATGGGGAACTGCTGGAGACACGTTTGAAAGCCTGAATCATTACTCTTATTGAGATTCTGAACCTTTGGTTTGGTGCGGTAATTTGAATGTTGCTCTTATAAGGACAAGGGGTTTGTCTGCCTGAATTTCTCCCTCACTGCTGGATAGAACATGTATCTATTGTCTGTCTTGTGAGTCTTTAGGGCTACTTCAAAACTGGAAGTTGACTTACATATGGCTGTCTTAACTCGGCCATCTAGAATTATCCCTGCCAATGCATAATCAAATTTTACAGAGACACAATGGAGGGCTTTACCACTACATGCCCCTCTTTCTGAGAGCCAGTCAGCAGGGGGTACCAGTTCCAAACCCGAAAAACTGACTTTATATAAGTGATGATTATTAGGCTTTGTAAGGATTCCTGGAAGCTACGAGTGGCTGCATGCTTAAGGAACATAGGACTCCTAGCTCTCTTGTTTGTAATAAAACTTTAAGTTTCAGATTTTCCTAAACTATATTTTTTAAACCCTTATCAAGCATTAAAGAATCTCCTCAGTTATTCAGTGTTGGTATACAGTTTGATTTTGGACTTTCGCTTTTGTGTTTTGTAAGAGCCAAAAATATCTAAACTAGCCACCCACAGGAGAGAGAAATTTGTCATCCTGTACCCATTTTTTACTTCATGCACTTTATATTTTTGTCCGGTATCGTGTTCTTCTCCGCTTCTGCCCTTTCATGCATTATCAGTGTGCGGCTGCTCTCCCCATCCCTGTATTTATGGGAAATGTTCCAGAGGATACGGTACTAGAGCAGATGGAAAACTACCCGCAACCCGAAGCTGAGAGCAAGGCTGTGGGCAATGAAATGGACACGTACATCTAGTGATTGTGGATTTGGTGTGTGTATAGGCTGGCAGATTGGGTTTCTCCAGCCATTTGTGTTTTGTTATTAGCGCAGTGCTTCAGCAGCCTCTGCAGGTACAGACTGTACCACCTCCGTGTAACATTGGCCTGCTCTCGGTGAAATGTCTGTTAACTCATTTGTCTATGGCCACCAAAACCCTTCTGTTCAATATGTTCTTTTCCAAGGACTCGGAACATAGGATTACTGCAAAGAGTATGGAAAAATCATATTCAAAAACTAAGGGCATGGTTTTAAACCTTATACTTAATATTTTTCAGACCATTACTCAGATCACCAGCTGAGGCTGTAAAAGAGGAAATCTCATATGTACTGATACCCCCTATATAACACCTACTATTGACCTGTTACCTGTTTTCCATGAACGTGATGGATTTTGCAGGCAAGGTTTAAAGGAGAACTTAGGCACCCCCAAGTGAGACAGTTTGCAAACCTTGGGTTAGGGCAGATATATCATTTGCATGGCAATCTTGCCACCTCAGGATGATTTCTACAGGGCATCTCCATTCTAGGGTGCATGGAATGGATCAAACATGGAGGCCTGGCACCCTTAAGAATGTAACCTGGGACAGAGCAATTTTCATGAAGGACGTACACTAGCAAATGCCAAATGGTTAGCAACCAGCTTCATTTGAAGTTGTCCAATATGCAGTATTGCCACCCTCAGCGTTTTAACCTTTAGTTCTTTAATAATAGAAAATGCTTTGAATTTTGATATTTTTTTGGATCAGTTGTTTTGGTGCTTTAAATCAGGAACAAACCATCTTTCCACTTCCCTTCCCAGCTTTCCAACAAAAGCCTGTAGGTGGCTGTTAGCATTCCACAACGTCTGAAGGGCTGCCGATTGCCTGGATGTTTTTGTATCATTAGCCCAAATCTGTCTCTGCGTGCCCCCATGATTCAAACACACTACTCTCCCCCCTATGCGGAGAACAGAATGTTCTATAACATGCAGGGTAGAATGCTAGCAGAACTTGAGTTAGGCAATAAAAAAGACCCTCTGGGAATGAGTATTATGAACGCATTCTATAGCAGCATGTCAGAGAGAGATGAGATCTCAACGTTCTTTGCGAGCTTTCCAAAATACTATTTCTTATGTCTCTGGTACATTTGCACAACAGGCATAGGGCTGAGAGACATCTGAACCCATACATCTTGAATGTTTCATTTGCTTTAGGTGTATTAAATTCTAGTGTATAAATCTGTTCTTATTTCTCTGCAACTGCTTGTGCTTAATTGCTTTGGCTAGAGTTTCTCGTGTGCTGCTGCAGGAAAAACCTACATATAGGGCACCAAGGGCCCAATGGAGAACCTCATGTCAAGGTCCTACGTACTGTTATTAAGTTAAAATTTTATTCTTGCTGAGAATAATACAGATACAGACCTTCCCCTTTAGAGGTTTAGATATTATTATTGAGTATTCCTGGAAATGAAATATATGATTTAAATACCCAAGAAGCAAGAGGAGAAAGACAAAGACCCCTACAACCAATAATAATACAGTAAGTTGTACCTTATTCGCCCATCCCCAAGAGCAATCCACCCAAGCGCTGCCCCCTGCTTGCCGCCCAACAATAGCAACTGTATTTTATAGCACTTGAAATTCTCCAAAACAGGTGGAGAGAGGTTGTACAACAGGAACCATGGTCGGGAGGGTGGCCTTGGTGAAGGCAAGGCATTCGTTGGGTGATTAGGAGTGGCTTGGGCGGAACAGGGGTATGGTGATGATGCATATGGGTTATAATGAAACCAAGTTGTAGTGTCTGATAAAACCTAAAAAGTAGAGTATTCTGCATACCCATGGCCTAGAGTCCTGCGCGGGTCCATTTTTTGGGACCCGTACCCGCAACCCGGACCCGCCTTCTTACCCACTTGGACCCGCGACCCGAACCGTACCCGGAACCCGCACCTGGACCTGCGACCCGCTGACCATCAAGAATCAGGAAGTGCTGTCATCATAAACAGGAAGTGACATCATCGGAAGTAGCCGGGATCAGAAAAAAAAGGAGTAAAACAGGAAGTGCTGTCATTGTAAACCAGATGTGACATCATCAGTAGTAGAAATGCTCAGAAAAAGGAGTAAAGATCCCTATAGCGACGATACGCGACCCGACCCTCAACCCGCCAACCTGCAGAACCACCGTCCCGCTTCTATACCCGCACCCAGAAATTCTACGAGCAACCCGCAGGGTACCGCGGAATTTTGCGGGTAACCCGCGGGTACCCGACCCACTGCAGGACTCTACCATGGCCTTCAACTTACATTTTTACCCATTGGTATACACACCATGCGGTTGATATTATCCTTGGTTATTGAGTGTAAAAAAGGTTCAACCTTCAGAGCAAGGCACTGCCAGGCCTTCCAAACTTTCACAAGTTATGGCTAATGTCACTCTGGAGAACAATTATTTCTTAAATTGGTCATATTTATATTAGAAAATGAACAGCATGTTTCGGATCAAAGATCCAAGCACCAGAGGAAGGATCTTTGATTCAAAACATGTTGCATTTTCTAATAAAAGGTTTACTAATAGAAAAAATAATGGTTTTCCAGAGTGACATTATCTGTAATTCTTTACCCATTGGACCTGCAACTGCCTTATCCACAACCCTATGACTGCCATTAAGCAGGAAGTGATGTTACTACAAAGTGGAAGTGCCCTTGGGGTGGGGCAGGAAAAATGTTTAAAACAATGTGTTTTAAATGTTATTTTTTTCTCAACTTTTTTGGAAAAATACTGGGAATGAACCTGGAAAATGTTCATGTAGGGCGCTGTGATGCAGAAAGTTGAAAAGGGCTACCTAGAACCATTTTGGTGTCCCTGCAGTCCAGTCCAACAGTGTTTTCATAATCATCGCAATGGCAGTCAACATCCCTCAACCCTCTCAATGGATCCCTTGCCAGTGACATGAAGTAGCAGTCATTGTGTTTTGTTTTTTGGGCAGGGTGACTTATACCTCAAGTAAATGGAAAGGATCCCTTGCCAGGTCGGGGCTTATTGATCGCTGGCGCACGTAACAGGAGTCAAAATGCTGCTTGTATCACTAATATAAAGGCAAATTGCATATATTTACTAAAAATGTGCTGAATGTCCTTTGTACAGCTGTAACAGTTTCCCTTTCAGAGCTTTAATAGAAAGGCAAACAATCCAGGCTCTTCGCTCCAACTAATGCACATTTGTTCCAGCCACTCTGGGTTTTCATTACTCCTGTTTTTTAAATTGACCAGAAGATTGGTCCGTTTGTGGTCCGGGGCTGTTACTCTCTAGCAATACAAATAACGCCAGGGAACAAGCCAATGCACGAATAATGCAAGGCTTTCTCAGAACTGCCATTAATTAGAGGCTTATGGGTAAGAAGCATTGCAGGCTCGTATGAAGCTAAAAGGCCCCAAAGACTCGCTGATGCATTTGTTTTTATTTTCCAGCCCTGCGGCTCATATAGGCTCATATAAACACTAACCTCCATGAACTGCTGACACACTTTCGTTCCTTCCCCCAGTCGAGTATTTTTACTCTCGAATCGATCTATTTTGTTGCAGTTCAAGTACAAAAAAAAATTGCCCGTGGTCAGATTTAGTTTAAAGAGGTGCGTTGGCCCCAGCAACCAGAATGCACTTAACTGCACACAGCATTACTACTGAATTGTAATTATTATAATGTTTATTAGATCTCTTTTTAACCTTGTTCTTTCTTGATCCGATTGGAGCCGAGGGGGACATTACAAACATTTGGTAGAACTATGTCTGCCCTCCTGGTGTTAAAATCAGACCGAGAGGGAACAGTTAGTGTATTACAGATCATACTGTACCTTCACAGATACTCTGTACAGCTCAGTCCACGTACAGAGATAGAGGTCCAGCAATAACCCACTGCAACTTATCAGAGGGATCACAGCATAAATATTTGGGAATAAAGTACACTGAACGTTCGGAGATCTCCCTTGGGAGCAGTCAGGTACATTGTGGGCCAAAATATCTCTTTGTGCATGTGTTTTGCTGTTTGCTACTCCCTCCCCCATGGTAAATGAGCCCTACAAAGTTTATACCACTCATAACCCAGAGTTTAATTGGGTAGTCAGCATCTGACCCAGAAACACAGCTCACATTTTTACCTTCCTGGAACCACTCTAGTCCACAACCTGATCTGGTCACCTTGAAACAAGTAAAGTGATGTTATTAAGGTCAAAATTTAATAGGCTTAATAGACATTGAATAACATCATATTGAATGACGGGTGGTGTCAGATGAGGCAGAGAAGCTGCTATGAGACCCCAATATGCACAATTCCTACCTGCAACCTGTTGCTTCTCAACTTACTACAGGACTCGGACTCATAGCGTTCAGAAAGATGTTTTATTTAAGCTGGTGACAAATGAGGCAGAGAAGCTGCTATGAGACCCCAATATGCACAATTCCTATCTGCAACCTGTTGCTTCTCAACTTACTACAGGACTCCGACTCATAGCGTTCAGAAAGATGTTTTATTTAAGCTGGTGACTAGTAAATGCGACCTGCTGATTGGTTGCTATGGGTTACAAGACCTTAAGGCTTACACACAGCTGTTTTCCTACAAATTTCCCTGCATTTGTGCATAAAATCACATTCAATAAAGGTACAAAATATGCTCCTTGCACTTCTGTTTTGCACTTGCACTTTTCCTACTGTTACATATTGAGCCCAGTTGCACCTATTGATGCAGAGATCAAGAAGTCACTTAAAGGCCATATAATATGAATCTGTGCTGTAATATGCTGCGTAAATACAAAAACAAAGCAGATGACTTATGCTGTTTCTTTTCCATATAACTCATCATGCAAAAACAAGGAGATCACCATAAGTGAAGGTCTTATTGCACTGATAGGTGTCTGCCTCCGTACAAGACATTATTATAATAGAGGATGGTATGCTCCGCACCTACTGTCAGTTCAGTTCTGTGCCCTCTCTGTTTGCACAAAGGAATTGACAATGACACCCGCTTACACTTCATTGTTCATCGTAGCACAACATGTGTGTGATCTGCCACGGACAATTTGTTCTTTCAAGTGGCATAAAATAATCACTTTTGATGTAATAATCAAGCGTGACAATATGTCTGAGGTTAATGTGTTTCCTATTTAGCAGTGGGCAGTGCTGCCGTAGTACTAGTACTGCTGTCCCCTGTAGCCTTTGTTATTATAATTAATAATTATAATACTCGTTGTCCTTCCTCTCCAGTCTGTAATGCTACCAGGCTCATGCACTTCACCATTCATTCTTCTTCTGCCGCCAATGTTTCCTGTAATTCTTCTATGTGCACAAAAAATTTCTTTTGTGTGCACATTTTAAAGTTCAGGTCAGAATTAATACAAAATTTTGCGTTTTTACACAAAATTCTATGGGGTATATTTATCAAAGAGTGAAGTAATGAGTGAAGTTCCACCACTAGAGGGAAATTCCGCAGCTCTCTATTCATTTCTATTGGATTTTTGAAGGTGTATTTATCAAAGGGTGAAATTTCACTTCACCCATTGATAAATACGCCATTCAAAAAAACCATAGAAATGAATTGAGAGCTGCGGAATTTCACCCTAGTGGCGGAACTTCACTCTTTGATAAATCTACCCCTATGTCCGCACACCTTAGAGGGAACATTGTCTGCCACTTCCTACAACTCCTGAATAGGAAGTCGACTGTAGGGGCAAACCTGTTCAAGGGGAAAGAAAAGCCGAGGAGGAGTAAAGGAAAAACTATTTGGGAGCATTAAAAAAGATGAAGAAGGATGGAGGAATAATATCTCCGGAATAGAAGGTGAAAGGAGGAAAGTTGAGAGACTAAAAGGAAGGGATGTGACTCAAAATAAGAGAAAAAGAGACTGAAATGAAAATTAGTACAGAGAAACCCTAGACAGGTGAGAAATAAAAGTAGGGAGCATAAAAAATGAAAAGGCATGCAAGGGAAGGGTAGAAGAAAAAGGAATGAAGGGAAGAAATTGGAGATCATGTAAAAAAACTGAGAGGCTGAGAGAGTAGGAGAGGAATCGGGCAAAATAGCAAAGCAGAAGAGAGAGGTAGAAAACAGC
Organism: Xenopus borealis; assembly: GCA_024363595.1. NCBI lineage: Eukaryota > Metazoa > Chordata > Amphibia > Anura > Pipidae > Xenopus > Xenopus borealis. The sequence continues at coordinate 122,598,070 of CM044447.1, read as the reverse complement.
AGAGAAAGGATAGAGTGAATTAAATAGAAACATCAGTAGATGAAAAACAGATAAAATAGGGAAGAGGAGACATAAATGAAACAACAGATAAAATATGGAAGGGGAAACGCACCCTATGGTCTACCCAATCCCACGTACTTGACATGATAGTTCTGCCCCTGAGGCCCATTACTGGTATTCCTGCGAAGGAAAGGTGGCAACCCTAGTGGGTTAGGGTAGCCCAACTAAAAGCAGTTAAGCATAGGTGTGTATGGATTGGACTGTATAGATATATAAATATATATTTATATGTGCATTGGGGGTCATTTGAAGGGGTTGAACTTGATGGACTTTTGAAGGTTGGTTAGGTTTGAGCAATATGATTGTTGCACTTAAAAGGACGGTATACTCCTTATTTCAACATAAGTACAATGAATAGGACTTATTCAGAATATACCTTTTACCCATTTTGTATCTATGGTATTTTTTTATTTCTTGTCCTAAATGGGGCAGAATTGAAAGTTAAACTAAAGCCACATTCCACATCCAGGTTCCAAAGAGCAAAGTCAAATAATCAGCAGCTCAGTGAAAAGCCTCGCTATAGTGAGTGGATAAAAAAAAAAAGATAACAGGCTGGTGATTATTTCTATAGAGGCTTCTCATTTGACTTTACTCTTTGGGATCAGGAAGTAGAAAGTGTCTTTAGTTTCATCTTCAAACAAAAAACATAGATATTTCCTAATTAAAAGAGCAGACAAAATATGTTTTGTCCAAGTTATTATTTATATTTATAAATAATATTGCACCAGTGATGGAAAAAGGGGGTACTTGTCCTGCGTGGGTCCATTTTTCATATCCCAGATCTGAAACCCGTATTGTTACCCACTTGGACCCACTACCCGACCCACAAGTACCTTATCTGCAACCCAATCCACGACCCGCTGACCATCAAGAATCAGGAAACACTGTCATTGTAAACCGGTGCCATCATCGGAAGTAGGCATGATCAGAAATAAAGAGGAAGAACTGTCATTGTAAACCTGAAGTCACATCATCGGAAGTAGGGGTGATCAGAAAAAAAAAGAGTAAAACGAGCTGCCACCCGCAAACTGCTGACCCACATCTATACCCACTCCTGAAACTGCTACCTGCAACCCGCAGGGTACCGCAGGTTTTTGCGGGTACCCAACCCGCCGCAGGCCTCTACTTTAAATGCCATGTAAAATGTCTGAGATGGCTGATGCCTTTAAGAGCCGTATTGGAGGTAACTATTTAGACCGCCCCAGGACTGCAAGTTATACTGGCCTCACAGTATGTTTAATACTACTTTGGTATTCTGCTGTGTTGAATTTCTGTACTTTATATACTGAAAGTTTTTAAAGAAGTCATTGATTTTTCAAGCCCAGGACCTGATCTTATATCATAGAGGAAATAAGGAAGCAATCCAACTTTCAACTGCCATTGAGTCTGACCTTCATGTTTAGGTGGCTCTTTTGTCAAAGGAAAGTCCCAGGAAACTAGTTTCTGGGCATTATATACCAATTTAAAAAAAAAAAAAGTTTTCATATTAGGCGGAAGTGCACAATCTCTATTTATTTACTCATTCTGCTCAGGCTTCATGCACCTTACATTTTTTGTGAAAATGTAGTAACCAAAAAAAACAGGAATTGATTTGAATACATTATGATGTGATGTTGTTGGTGAGAGGCTCAACAGTTTCTATCACCACCTGGTGATTTATCATGTGTGTTAAATGGGTTTGATTTTAGTTTTCTAGGTGATAGATCTCACCTTCTGTTCCTTTTGGCACACGGAACTGAGTCATAGAGCTGCAAGTTTTTTCAATTTATTATTCAGAAAGTCCTGCACTTTCTGCATAATAAATTGAAAATGCTTTGAAAAGAGAATTGTGCTCTCCAACCATTTTTTTCGGTTACTTTGAAGCTCTACACACCGACACGGAGTGTGAGGTTGTTGAGAAGCACTATACATACTACAGGGACTTATTTTGCCTATTCTAAAATCCTACCTTAGCTAATGTTTAAAGGAGAACCAAACCCTGGGTTATAAAAACCTCTACACCCGTACATAGACCCCCCCCTGCTCCTACCCAGCCTTTAAGCTTGGCTTTTAGCAGTATCCAGGAGCACAAATAGGAATGCCCAAATCTCACCAAAAATGGCCTTCAGACCATTGTTTTTGTCCTCTTCAGGGGGGATTCAACGCTAAAGTTTGTAACCCACAGTTGTAGAGCCATTTAGAATGGTGAACCCTTCATAAACATCACCTGTAGCAGTAATAAAAGAACATATTAGCTGCTACATATGGTGTTATGTTGACGTCAGAGTTTTTTTATGTCCGACTCCAAACTATTGGCTTCCCTGGCCACATTGGAAAAAGAAAAGTTGTCTGGGCCACAAATGAGATACACAAACACTTTTGATTTGTAAAAGTAAAGAAAATAGACATAAAACAACAACTATACCAGTTGGATAACCAGAGCTATACACTGGATATTAGTTACTTTTTACTTATACTATTATGACATTTCCTCTGGAACTGAGTGTTTCAAACTGGGCCGCATTCATATCCATCCTGGGCTGCATTCATATCCATCCTGGGCCGCATTCATATCCATCCTGGGCCGCACTCATATCCATCGTTGGCCGCAGTTTGGACACCCCTGGTTTATGTGAACCAAATCGGTTATTTTTTCTACATGTACCCCCATTCTGTTGGGCCCTTTCTTAACTGTATGCAACGTTGCCCCTGTAGCCAAGCAAAATATTGTCTGAGGCTCCGAGCTTGGCTTGCAGTGGCCTTCAGCTTTCAGTGCAGATGTTGGATCGGGACCTGAGTGTTATTCTATAGGGATAACAACATGGGATCTGCTTTCAGGTGCTCCATTTGACAGTTAAAGGGTTAGGGACAGTCATAGATATTGGGCTTTCACATTCTACAGTCAGAGAAGCTTATTTAATAATCGTCACAAATTAAAATTTATGGATGCACACACTAATTGCCCAGGTACATTCAATGCTGCCTGCCGGGTCCGTCCTGGGATTAATAGAAAGCTATTTTTTGCATCTGCATTGGCACATGGACCTTAGGATACCTGAAACCGGCGAATAGGAGAAGAGGCTGTTCTGTCACTTTCTGAGCACAATTGGACTTTTCTATCCTCGAAATTTCCACCTGTTTGCACTCTATGTTCATTGCTACAACTGTAGGTTATTTCCCGATGATCTTATGCCTGGAATCAGATAGGCATGGTTTATAAGACCTTCCATAGAAAGTAAATTTTTTATTTTAAGTGGGCACATTAAAGAGGACATAACTGTGCTCTCAGCCTGCTTATTTTTGTGTTTGATCAGGCTGTGTTTGGTCACGCACTTTATGCTATTTATCATACTATATGGAGAGACAACGATATCCAGGCACTGCTGAGGGTCAGGGTTCTCTATCCCACTGCTGGGGGTGGGGTGGGGGTAATTAGACCTGCCTTTTTCATTACATACTCACAGCAGGGGGTCAGCTGTCATTAAAGAGCCAATTAGCCGGCTGCTCATCAGCATGCACCTAATGCGCCCCGCGCGGCCACATCTCATCAGCCATGGTAATTTATAGGACAATCCTGCAGAGAGAACAGATTGAAATGAGCTCATTACCCACCTGTACAAATTAATTAGCTGTTTATGTTCTTGTTGTGTATGGTGGTGTTGTTGCAGCTCATTACTTCCCAACGGATACTTGTTTAGGGAGGTGTTTAGCCTTTGCTGGAGCCCAGTATATGCACTGCAGTGAAAACTCGTATATTGTACTCCTATTTATGCTTTATTTTCACCACCATTCCGCAGCTCTGTACAGACGTTATACAAGTTTAGGATCCCTTATCCCAAACCGTTATTCAAAAAGCTCTGCATTACAGAACGGCCTTCTCCCAAAGACTCCATTTTATCCTTTTTCTCTGCAACAATACAACTGCATCTTTTACATGATCCAAACTAAGATATAATGAATACTTATTGGAAGCAAAACCAGCCTGTTGGGTTTATTTAATTTAGGTATGAGGATATAAATTATGGAACTATTTGTTGTCCTGAAAACTCCAGGTCCTGAGCATTCTGCATAACAGGTCCCATACCTGTAAACTATAGGTATGAAGATCCAACTTATGGAAAGATCCATTATATGGAAAACCCCATGTCCTGAGCATTCTGCATAACAGGTCCCATACCTATACTTAAGGTTTTTTTACCGGTCTGGCCGGTATTTTTGATGGTTGATCCCAATGTTATTATTAGGAAAAAAAGATAAATATATAGGAAGGCAGGTATTTCTTTCAAGAAAAGGTGGCAACCCTATCTGTACATCATTCTTATCAATCCCTGTCAAGTGGAGCTTACAGTCTAAGACAGTGTCATGCGCAGAACCGATTAGTTAAACCGGACCCGCAACCCACATACTTACATGCTTGGACCCGCTACCTGACCCGCAAGTACCTTATCTGCAACCCGAACATCAAGGAACAGGAAGTGCTGTTATTGTAAACCTGAAGTGACATCATTAGAAGTAGGAGTGATCAGAAAAAAGGAGTAAAACAGGAAGTGCTGTCATTGTAAACTGGAAGGGACATCATAAGTAGGCATGACCCTCATCTATACCTGCTCCCGAAACTTCTACCTGCAACTCGTGGGTACCCGACCCGCTGCACAACTCTAGTCTAAGGCCTCAAAACAGTGCCACGCACATTAGGGTCAGTTTTGTTAGTAGCCGTAACTAGGGTTGCCACCTGGTCAATATTTTACTGGCCTGGCTGGTAAAAATGATGGTTGATCCAAGTGTTATATATGTGGCTTGATAAAGGACCCAGAGGGGTCCGAAACGTTGCCCTTTTGTGATGTATATTTGCGCTTCAATAAATCACCTTTTGGACACTCATTGCAATTGAAAGGTGTGCATCTGAATTTTTTTTGCAATTACTCTATTGACCCCCAAGCGAGGGAGGGGTTTTTCAGATTAGCACCCTGCACTGACAAGTGTTTTTTCTTTGGGATTGGGTTGAGCACTCCATTTTCGTGCAGTACCCAATGTTATTATAGGGAAAAAAGATAAATATATAGGAAGGCCGGGCCCTAGCCGTAACGTGCCTGTAGGTTGGAGGAAACTGGAGTATCCAAAGGTTGCCCACGCAAATTTGGGGCGAGCTAATTTGTAACCCGCAGGAGTAGGAAAAAAGGTGCAGTAGTTGTTATTATTATTATTAACATGTATTTCTGCTTTAAATAGTTGTGCTTGGTACCACTATGTCCATCTTGCCTCTTCCTAAACAATGAAAGCATCTGCTGTCAATGATAATGTGGAACCTTGGAGTTAACCCAGTGCTGGGACAAAAGGAAAGATCACCCAAGGCATGTCCTTGCCCCTGAACACCAACGCCCCGAATATTTGTTACCTGACCACCATGGGGGATTTGTTGCACCAGACTTACAGAAGGGACAAAACTAGGGGGAGACAGACAGAAGAGGCATGTGCTAGTGCCCCTTTTGGCCATGCCCTAGACCAGGGGTCCCCAACCTTTTTCCAACCGTGAGCAACATTCAGATGTAAAAAAAAGTTGGGGAGCAACACACGTATGAAAAATGTTTGATGGTGCCCAATAAGGCTTGTGATTGACTATTGGTGGCCCCTATGTGGACTGGCGGAGTACAGGAGCCTCTGTTTGGTAGGAAACCTGGTTTTTATACAACCAAAACTTGCCTCCAAGCCTGGAATTTAAAAATAAGCACCTGCTCTGAGGCCACTGGGAGCAACATCCAATGGGTTGGGGAGCAACATGTGGCTCACGAGCTACTGGTTGGGGATCACTGCCCTAGACACAGTTTTCTTCTATCTACCCCTAGTGTCTGCCCTCCTTGAATGTGGTGGTAACTCCAGGGTTCCCATAGTGGGCAGTTCAGTTGGTATGGCGGACTTGAACCTAAACAATCTGACATAATTTATGCTGGAATTATGGAGATTAATTGGCAAATTCAGTCCTGAAAGGTGGGGGCATGACCAGTAGCTGTCTGAAAGGTGAACAACCCCTTGAAGAAAAGTGTCCCATAGACTCCATTTCATCCAAATAATCCAGATTATATAACGGTACGTTTTTATTGGGTAACTATGAATGGCTTCTTCCTGTTGCCCAATGACCCTCACCTGTATGTAACGCAAGCTCTCTGTGTTGCAATGTGTGACACCTGTGTGTTATCTGTGTTCCAGCTCTGGTCCAAAGTCGCAGCCTTCAGCAGCCATGTTGTTGTAAGACTATGGGGCAAATTCACTAAAGCACAAAGCGTCTAACGCTAGCGCTAATTCGCCAGTGTGACGTCAATTTGCAACTTCGCAAATTCACTAACACGGCCTCTGGCGAATTTTCGCTAGCGAAGTAGATAGACTAGCGCAACTTTGCACCCTAACGCCAGGCGAAGTTGCGCACTGACGAAGGATCATAATTACGCCAATTCACTAAGATAACCATTTTCTGAACACTTACGCTAGACGTTACTTTGCCAGATCAGACCTGGTGAAGTTCAATACTATAGATAGGAGTTTTCTAAGTCCCAAAAAAACGCTGGCGTGTTTTACCTTTTGTAGGGTGATCGTCTGAAAAAGAGTGCAATTTTTTTGTGGGGTTTACCCTCCTTCCCCCCTACATTTCCTAACATATGGCAACTCAACTATACAGGGGGCACATGTAGGGCAATTGGACAACTTTATTTTATTTATTAAAGGTTTCCTGGGCTTGTGTAGTGGAATGTAGTGGCTGTAACATATACTTCTATTAGACTTTGAAATTCGCGCCGTATGCAAATTAGGCATCGCTAGCATAAATTCGCTTTGCCTGGCGAAGTAAAGGTAGCGCTACTTCGCTAATGTTTGCCGCCCTGAGCGAAAATTCGCATCTTAGTGAATTTGCGTAGTGGTGGCGAGCGTTAGCGAAGGCAACGCTAGCGAATTTTTGCAGCTCAGTGAATTTGCCCCTATGACTCTCAGCACCAATAACTAGCACTCTCAGCAGCTAGACTGCCTGCATTATAAATCCATTTTATTTGCTTGACAGAAAGGCAATTGTCATGCAGGTAGGGTTGCCTCGTGACCTGTAAAAATGATGGTTGATCCCAATGTTATTAATAGGGAAAAAAGATAAATATATAGGAAGGCCGGTATTTTTTTCCAGAAAAGTTGGCAACTCTCCATGCAGGCTAGGTGCCGGCAGCTGCTGGAGTCTGTATTTAATATATCTCATTGGTGCTCATATGAAATATTCCTGCGCACTTCAGTCTCATGCACAATGTAGGGCAACTGGATGGTGCTAGGGCACAAGAACATTACAGGCTTCTTGCCTCGAACTTCATTTTATTCCTCATCTATGCACCTTTAGTTGTTGGGCGATATTTCATTTTATTCGAGGAGATCAAAGCAACTGGAAGGGCAGTTGGAGGTCATGTGTCCCAAATACAGACATGGTTTCTGGCTGCCCCTGCATGGGTACCACCTAAGGAAAGGTGATCACCTCCCTCTACTAAATAGCAAAAACAGTTCAACAAATGCAATGGCTGCTTTGTTATATTGGATTTCACATTGTTTTCATATTTCTACAGTCCATCATAATTAGTTATAGAGATATGAGTGCTGATTTCATATCTATATTAGATTCCCAACTGGAGATAATGCCTTGGGAACACATCCTAATTCCTACCTAAAAGCAATCTTCAGAAATTAACGGGTGAAAACCAGCCGTTATTAGTTAAAAAAAACATGCTTTATTTTTTTTTACACGTAGTGCGAAGAAGTCTGGGAGATGCCCGGGACTGTTTGTAAGTGGCAAATAGTAAAATCTCCCAGTGGCCCCCATAGTCGGCACTGAGGGGCAGTTCAAAGGCTGGAGATGAGCAGTCGCCACTGAGATCACTGGCATGGGATTGTTATTGACCAAGGGGGGGGGGCACGACAGGGTCTCTGATGTACAATTCACACACTTACTCTGCACTGGCACACAAATCACTCCTGGAAATGTAGCCTCACAACAAGGTGGGAAAAGAAAAGTTCAGTCTTATGAAATATATTTTTTTTCCAGCAATACAGCCTTAAAGGGGAAGTGTACTATCCTTTTTGAGTTTGTACTGTTCTACTCATCTCTTGTGCCAAGCAGTATATCAGCCCCATTCATTGTCAAAGAGAGGGGAAACACTACTACTATATAGTATATATATATATTAATCTAAAATACTTCTCAGATCATATCCTGCAACTAGAACCTAGGATCCACACTCTAGATATATTTTGTTTGAGTTATTTTAGCTTTGTACTCGGCACCTCTCCAGTTCGCAATTTCAGCAATTTAGACTCTAGACCCTATTTTTTAAATAAGAGACTGGAATATGAAAAGGAAAAGCCTGAATAATATTAGTAACAAGAAAATATTTGTAGCTTTACACAGCATTTGTTTTTTGGATGGGGTTGGTGACCCCCAATTGAAAGCTGTAAAGAGTCAGAAGAAGGCAAATAATTTAGGGATGCACCAAATCCAGGATTCAGTTTGGGATTTGGCCAGGATTCTGCCTTTTTCAGCAGGAATCTGCTTTTTTCAGCAGGATTTGGATTTTGACGAATCCTCGGGCCTGGCTGAACCGAATCCGGGCCCTAATTTGCATGTGCAAATTGAAAAGAGCAGATATATATTTGCATATGCAAATTAGTGTTGGGGAGGGAAATCATTTAACTTTTTGCCATAAAACAAGGAATTAAAAAAGAAATTTCCACTTTATCCTTTCCTGTCTCTAATTTGCATATGCAAGGTTCTGTACAAAACTTATTGGTTGCTGGAAAAATCCTAATTTGCATATGAATTTGAGTTTGGTGTTTGCCCGGAGTTGGGGATTTGGCTGAACCCCCAATAGTGGATTCAGTGCATCCCTGAAATAATTGAAAAAGCAATTAAAGGGCAAGGAAAGGCAAAGAAATAAAATCCTATTTTTACTTTCTTTAATGAAAAAGAAATCTATCTTCAATATACTTTAATTAAAAAATGTGTACTGTTTTTATAAGAAACCTGTTTCTCCCTTCACTTAGTGCTATGGATAGGAATTGTCAGATGGTCCCTAACTTCTGGCAGGGAAACAATCATACTTATGAACAGCAGGGGGAGCCCCTGCCTTACTTACCAGCCATGCAGAACTCAAGCAGCTTTGTTTTTTGATCATTTATGACGATCCCTAAGCTTAGCCCAGACCACACTGAGCATGTGTATGTAGTCTAGTCTTGCAAAGATGTATAACAAAGTTACAAGATGACAGCCCCCTGTGGCCAACTTTGAAAGCATAAATCATTTGTTTGATTAGGCTTGTGGTGCAGTAAGTTCATGTTTATGTTTAGTATACAAAACACAGCATTTCTACCCTTATTCTATTTTACACTTTCCTTGCCCTGTAAAAAAATAAAGTTGTTTAGAAATTAGCCATTCCATAAAATACCTAAAGGTGAAGCACCCCCATTAAAGTAGAATGATTGCAAGAATGCCCTGTGTTCTATACACCATGTTCTATGATAGAAAGTGATTAAGCACATCCATAAATATATACATTAAGTTTCTGTGCTTTGACAGAATGTAAGACACCTGTCATTTCTTGTGCAGCTTTAATTGACTGAGTGGGTTTCATTGTTGTCCTCGCAATTAAACCTACTTGACGCCCCGCTGTGGCTGACAGCCTTATTATATAAAGGGGCTATTGGGTATCACAGCCGGGGCCGCTACACTGCAAAGGAAAATGGCGAAAAAGGAAAAGTACTTTTCTAAAGAGAATGACGGCAGTTGAATAGATTTCATGTTATTTGAAATAATGGACTTTTTAATCTGTTCTGTAGAACCTTCTTGGTTGCTGGAAAAATAATGTTCCATCAAGGAGTAGATGTTTCCATTTTTTTCCCCTTCCATAGGGGAAGTATTCCCTATTTTGAAATAAAGAGCTGTGATGATATCTACCAGCTGGGTGCAACAATGGTGTCTTTCTTATGAGCTCGGAAATGTTCATTGATTTCATTCTGCCCTGTGGGTCAGTAACCACGGAAGCGATGATCTTGAAGGTGGCGTCAGAAGAAAATACTTGGGCTGCCATGTGCTGGAATATATAAATATACACTATAGGGCAAAGCCAAGTTGAAACACCTATGGGCGCTACTATTACACCCACTCTACAGTTCCAAAGAGAAGAGCACAGAGATTTCCTCATACACTTGACTATTCCCTTCTTCATCTCCGGCAAACACGCCAGTCATTTTCTTGCTTTATGGCAGGGCTTCTAGACATAAGATTTGGAACAGAGGAAAACAAGGTATTTCATTGGTTATGAAGAAAGAGGAGTCCGCCGACTCTCAGTTGTCCGAATATATTCCCTAATATGCAGCTTCAGACTGGAGGGGGGGTTCGGGCCCACCTGAGGTTGCCACATCAGTGGACCACATACCTACCCGAGCCACAACCCCACTAGACAATACCTTTGTATCTTTATTCAGGCACAATTGGCTGCACATGATTGGTGCACAATGTCACCGAATCAGACAGCTGTAGGGAGTGGCTCCGGGTCTAGCTGGCCCACTATGTTTTTTCCCAGTGTCCCGCCATCCCAGTACAACTAATATACCCCCTTTTGGGCTGCCAGTGATGTAGGAGCGGTAAGAGATACTTCACCCCACAGTTGGCCACAAGGGTGCCACCTGAAATCTTCAGGTCCTATACAATTATATAGTCAAAGCCCTCCATGTGCAGAGGACCCTCTGTGCCAAAAAGGACAAAACAGCGCCCTGCGCCACAGTCCCTACACTTGTCCATACCACCTCTAAACATTGGGCACATGCCAGGAGAACTGGGTCAAGCAGTATTGGCCACCGTCTTTCATTTGTTACAGCTCTTCTGTTACCCCTTAGATCCCCCATTCAACACCCCAGTCCCCAGTGCTTGCTCAACAGCTAGTTATTTCAGGAAATTAGAGTAAACCAGGCTGCTGCCTGCCCATAGGTCCGACCCTGCCCAGATGACCCCAGAGAACCAAGCAGCCTCTGGTCATTTCAGAAAATTAGAGTAAACTTTAGAACTGCCCATAGATCCAAGCCTGTCCAGATGAATCCAGAGAACCAAGCAGCTGCACACAAATCATAGCCTGCAAGAAATACACCTTCAGCTCTAGACAGCTGCCGAATTTTACTTGAGAAGGATACAGTGGGGTTAAGTCTCCTTCGGCTTGAGCACCGACACCACCTTTATCCAATAGCTAATTCAAGACCGAATTCATTGCAACACAGCCGATTGAATGCAGCCGTAAGTCCAACAGATAGCGGCAGCGCAAGACTCGTTTACACAATGTGTTTTGCAATAAAGGACAACACACTGTTCTTACACATGTTGCTGCTCACAAATTATCACCGGATTCTTGTTTGCCCTTACCTTTAATTTGCATTTAAATTCAAACCGTTAAGGAGAGATAAAGGCCTTTTCAAGGTACCTGGCAGGTTGTACGGGATGGGGCTGTGTAATCTGGGTGCTAGGTGGGTGCTTAGTGAAGCGGAGACCTTATTATTAGGCCGGTGTTTTTTATACGGCAATGCTGGTGCGGTATTGTCAAGCTCTTTATGCCATTATCACACTTCATATTCGGTTTTGTGTTCTGTGCCCAGGGAGGGAGATTAGCTGTACAGTAATTAATCATGACGACTGCCCTAACATCACAGCTCAAAGGCCTTCTGGATTAAATAGGCCCAGTTTGGGGTTTAGCTATATTTCCAGATAAGATGAACCCATTAGCAACCCTTAGTTGTTTTTTTAGCTTAGTTCATTTGGAGTGGATCACAATTCCCCGAGCAACCACACATTGATTTGAATAAGAGGCTGGAATATGAATAGGAGAGGCCTGAATAGAAAGATGAGTAATAAAAAGTAGCATTAACAATAAAAGTGTACCCTTACAAAGCAGTGACCCCATTTGAAAGCTGGAAAGACAAAGGAAAATAATGAATGCACTATAAAAAATTTAATAATGATGACCAATCGAAAAGTTGATGGAAAAAGCAAAGTGTAGAATTTAGGGTCAGGCATGGGTGCCACTGTGCCAATAAAAACACATTATCATAACATGTTTTCCAAGTGGAGGAACTTGTATGGCATTGAATATGAATCATAATAGACTTTAGTTACTTAACTATGAGCAGCAGATATATAGGATGGTGGATGTGATATAATAAAAGAAGTGAAAGCTGAACTTTTAACGTGTCAATTATAATAGTTTCATTCTGTGTATGAGCTGAGTGTTATTATATGACACATCGGATATGATAAAAAGGAAATAATGTACAGATCGTGACTGCGGAATCCAGTAAAACGGATGCAGGTTGTCATATTGGTATAGCAGAATTCCATACATTACATCAAGAAAGGGGAAACCATAAATTACTTGTAATCATTGGCTATGATCAAGGTTAGTACAAAGTACATTCAATTATATAGGGAATAACATACTTCCAGTTGCAAAATATTATTCTGCAACAGAGTTCCTTTATATAGTCATTGAACTCCAAAGGCACATTTAATATCTTAATATATTCGGCGTTAAACTCATAACTCCCTGTATAACTTAGCCTTGTGCCTTATGGTCATAGGACAGTACTGGGCACTTTATCCCTTATAATACATGAGTGATACTCATTGTTCCTTGTATAACTCAGCCTGCAGCCTTGTGTCTTTATATGGTCACACCCCTCAGTGACTTCTAATATCCTTATCATTTACAGTAGGGGGTACATTATCCCTTATAATACATGAGTGATACTCAGCGTTCCTTGTATAACTCAGCCTGCAGCCTTGTGCCTTTATATGGTCACACCCCTCAGTGACTTCTAATATCCTTATCATTTACAGTAGGGGGTACATTATCCCCTTATAATACATGAGTGATACTCAGAGTTCCCTGTATAACTCAGCCTGCAGCCTTGTGCCTTTATATGGTCACAGAACAACCCCTCATTGACTTGTAATATCCTTATCATTTACAGTAGGGGGTACATTTTCCCTTATAATACATGAGTGATACTCAGAGTTCCCTGTATAACTCAGCCTGCAGCCTTGTGCCTTTATATGGTCACACCCCTCAGTGACTTCTAATATCCTTATCATTTACAGTAGGGGGTACATTTTCCCTTATAATACATGAGTGATACTCAGAGTTCCCTGTATAACTCAGCCTGCAGCCTTGTGCCTTTATATGGTCATCACAGTACTCCTCAGTGACTGCTGATGTCCTTATGAGACATGCCCCAAAATGGTTATTGTTTGGTATCTCCAATATTTTCCTGCTCTATAGCGATTACGAACCTCTGTGTTCTGATCTATTACTGGACTACAACCCCCAGCATACTTTAGATCTTGATTGAAAATTGATTTTCTAATTCACTGCCAATGTCCTAAGCCTACCTGTGAGACTAGAACTGGCCAAATTTTAGTTCGTTACTTGGGGTGTATTCTCTGCCAGGGTTTTTAAGCTGCTGAAGGGGCATCACAGTGGTAGGTGGACTTCATTAAAATAACAGGCTCCTCCACTGTTTTTGGTGCTTCTCCACTGGCTGAAAACTTCTAATGGGGAATACATCCTGTCTGTCATGCTCCACTGCTTTAGTTTTCCTCTTGTTTGCCTGGCTTACAACCCCCACCATATTTTTCCTTGACTTGCAAACTGGTCTTTGGATCTCTGGTTTCTCAATATAACGTTCTGTCTCTGCAGGTTGCAAGATGGGAGTACCGGACTCACACCATCACTAGGCTGTTTGGGTCTCCTCACATTGGGTGCTACAGTTTGGGTGTAGTTATTATTTTCTTGGCCGTCCTACGGAGTCACTGGTAAGTAAGCAAAGTTCACCATTCTCTCTTGACCACATAAATGATACGCCATTCTGTGTTGCAAAGAGTGCAGCATGTTGCAATTGTTGTATTTCCCAGGAAGCAGAATGGCTTGTTGTGGCAGAAATAAGGTGACGCTTTGTTCACCATTGTTGTCCTAAGAGTCAGCATTTGGTAAGGTGTCTTGCGATGGCCCTAGCAACAGCTTTCCGGGGTTCCCTGCTAACACCAGACCCAAAGCCCTTCTCATGCCCCAACTTCTACTGCTGTATCCTTTGTACAAGAAACAGAGTGCAGTAAGGGGACTTATTAGTTCCTATCATCAGCAACTATGTGCAGCAGCTTGTGATCTCTCAGGTGTCAACATTGTAATGGTGAAGCAAGAGTATTTCTGTAGTCTCGGCTAAGACCAAGACCCAATGTCCCCCAAAGCCTTTCAAATGCCCTAACTTCTACTTATGTGTCCTCTGTGCAAGATAAAGTGTAACTGTAGGCATGTTACACAAGACTTATCTTCTTGGGCTGTGTACAACACCTTGTTATCTCCCAGGAGTAAACATTTGATAAAGGGTCTTGCAATGGACCATGCATTAATGTTTCTGTTGTCTAAGCTAAAACGTGTCCCAAGGCTCTTGTTGTAGGCATGTAACATGAGGCTTACCTTCTTGAGATGTGTACAGCACATCTCCCAGGCATTAAAATTTTGTAAGGGGTCTTGCAATGGCCTCGCAAGAGTGTCTCAGCTAAGACCCACAGTCCCTCAAAACCTTTTGCATGCCCTAACTTCTACTGTTGTGTCCTTTGTACACGAGAAGGTGCAACTGTAGGCATTTCCCAAAAGGCTTATCTACTGGAGCTATGATATCCCAGGAGTCAAGTTCTGATAAAGGACCTTGCAGTGGACCATGCAATAGTGTTTATGTTGTCTAAGCTAATACTTGTCCCAAGGCTTTTGCTGTAGGCATGTACCATGGGGCATAACTTCTGGAGCTGTGTGCAGCAGCTTGTGATCTCCCAGACATTAACATTTTGTAAGGGGTCTTGCAATGGTCAAGCAAGAGTGTTTCAGTAGTCTCAGCTAATACCCAAAGTCCCTCAAAACATTTTGCATGCTATATCTTCTACCATGGTATCCTTTTTACACAAGGCGCAACTGTAAACATATCCCACAAGGCTTATCTTCTGGAGCTGTGGTCATCAGCTTTTAATCTCTCAAGTGTCAACATTTTGTAAAGGGCCTTGCAATTGCCAGGCAAGAGTTTTTCAGTACTCTCAGCTAACCAAGACCCAAAGTCCCTCAAAGCATTTTAAATGGTCTAACGTCTGCTGTGTCCTGTGTACAAGAGAAAGTGCAACTGTAGGCATGTCTAACAAGGCTTATCTTTTGAAGCTGTGTACAACAGCTTGTGATCTCCCAAGAGTAAACATTTGATAAGGGGTCCTGCAATGAACCATGCAATAGTGTTTCTGTGGTCTAAGCTAAAACTTGTCTCAAGGCTCTTGCTGTAGGCATGTACTATGAGGCTTGTGTTCTGGAACTGTGTACAGCAGCTTGGGATCTCCCAGTCATTAACATTTTATAAGGATTCTTGCAATGGCCAAATA
>CM044447.1:122543976-122559120 GCA_024363595.1 Xenopus borealis | reverse complement strand
CCACTAGTTTCCACTACATCAAGGAGCTGTAATCTTGTAATCTTGTTTATTGTTTCCCCTCTACCTAAAACACTTGCTTATCTTGCAGACATTTTGACCCCTGTGCAGCCAGATAGTAACCAACAAGATCTTCTTCAAGATGACATAGAAGAATAGAATGTCATACCTGTTTCCCAAAAAAGTCATTACCTTGGGAAAAACAGAAATATATAGCAAACGTAGATCTGTATGGTAGTGAAACCACTTGTATGCATGTTTTGGTACCATTTATTGTTCTCTCTTTCTTCCTACACATATGTGTAAATTTATTAAGGGGTAACCCAAGCCCCAGGGGCACTTTTAGGTTGTGTATGTGTTAAAAATGCAGAGTTGCTGTACTATTTACCACAAACAGCAGCCCAGACTGAGATCTTGCAATACACAACAAAGCTCCAACTCTATTTCTAAATCCCTATTATGGACCTGCAAAGCTCTGACACATTAATGAAACTGTCAACCTTTGGAATGAATACAGAATCATTATGAGCCGTTCAAAGCTCCCTAAGCAATACCATCAAAAGTTACGAAATAAAAAAAAAGAATAGTAATAATTTACAAACAGCTGCAAACAGTGAGTCATGGTCAGAATTTAGGTTTCTGTGTCAATGTCTGTTTCCATTGTCTCCTATATGAGAATGAAAAGTGCCATTGTCTGGGTAACATGTAATGCACAGTTGTTTTTCCTTCTAGGTCAGACCTGAAAGGAACAGTAGGGCTGTATGCAACAAAGAATGTGGGTGACGATAGTTTGGGATCAGGCAAATGAGAGTTATTTTGGGCAGTGGCACATTTATCAGAACTGGCATGTTCAGCCGGAGCAGGGCATTGCATAGTCTGCTTAACCTTGTTCTCTTGGCTGCTGTTATGGAGCTCTTGCTAATGGGGCCACCTTGTGACCTTGCCTTTCTGTTTAGTATCAGTCTTGCACATATATATGTTAGAATTAATACTTGCTAGTGGAAAAAGCACAAGCAAAATCGGGTCATGCCCCTCAAAATGAACATTTTCAGCCTTTTTGGAGGATGTTGTGTTCACCATGTTTCAGTATGGACAGCTGGTAGCAGGCCATGTTGTGTGTAAAAACAGGCAGGGCTTCCTGATGAATTTTGCAGGTTTATGTATTGAACAACCAATAGTTTGCATCCCATCATGCATCAAAGTGTAAAGCCGGCTGATTAGCCCAGAAGTTTGGCTACAGTGGCTAGATGGAGAGGTCTTTGTGACTATGAAAATGTGTCACAATGATAAAGATGTGTTATGTATGTGATGCCTCTCAAGAAATGTCATCCATAAAATATTCAAGAGCATTAAGTGGGAGCAGCTTAGTAGATGCTTCAAGATGTTATCTTCCAGAGCAGGACCATTTGGTAAAAGCAAACCATGGATAAAACTTGGGCTATTTTGATAGGTCCTTGTTTCAGCTTGTATATCAGCCATAGCATTGCAGTTGGATGGTGGGAGTTGACAAGTAGAAGAAGCACAACTGCCAGGCTGGCCAGCCACGAACAGGTCCCAGTGTGCAACTTGGAAAAAAGCAGGTTGGGAGCCCTCAAGAAATTTTGATATGAAACAAATATTTAGTAATACTGCTAATAGCAGCCAATTTTTAAAAATTTCATTTCATACAATGTAGACACCTGTCTGTCCAACATCTCATTCCCGAACTAATGGGCCTATGTATCATGCTGTGTAAAAATTGTCCACAGCAACTAATTAGAGCTTTGCTTTTGTTTCTTAACTAATAGGTGACTCTTCAAGTCGAATTGCTGATTGGTTGCTATGGACAACATCACCAGTGATGTTTATACACAGAATTTTAAATAGGCCCCTAAGTGTATTAATATGAAATTGGTCCTGCCCTGCCCCCATAAGAACATCTACTCTTCTGGTGAGAAGAGTGCTGGACAAAAGTATGATGACCTGCCTGTCCAAAATTCCCAAATTAATTAGTGATATCAAATTAGACCTGCCTTGCTCCTATAAGAACTTCTACTCTTCTTGAAAGACTTCTGCTGGCCAAAAGTATGTGGGCACCTGCCTGTCCAACATTTCATTCCCAAACAAAGTGGATTAATATGAAATTGGGCCAGCCTGGTTTGCCCCTAGGCCGGAAAGTTTTTCCTCTGGGCAAAATTATGTGGACCCCTGGCTTTCCAACATCTCATTCCCAAACCAAGTGGATTAATATGAAATGAATCCTGACTGCCTTGCCCCTATAACAACATCTGCTATTCTAGAAAGACTTTCCACCGGTCAAAAGTATGTTGGCACTTGCCTGACCAACTTCTCATTCCTCAAACCAAGTGTATTAATATCAACTTTGTTCTGCTTGCCTTGTTCCTATAAGAGCCTCTAATCTAGAAAGACTTTCCACTGGCCAAAAGTATGTGGACAACATATCATGCCCAAACCAAGTGAATTAGGCCTGACTTGTCTCTATAACAGCATCTACTTTTCCAGAAAGTCTTTCCTGTAGCCAAAAGTATGCGGACCCTTGCCTGTCCAACCAAGTGGATTAATATGAAAGTAGTCTTGCCCCTAAGAGCTGCTTCTTTTCTAGAAAGACTTTACACTGGCCAAAAGTGTGGGGACAGCTGTCATTCTAATGAGGTCTGGCTCAAAGTCAATGTCTTCCACTCCCTTCTCATTCATTCTGAATGGAGCTGGCTTTGTGCATGGGGGCATTATTTTGCTGAAACAGGATAAAGCCTACCCCAAACTTTTGCCACAAAGTAGGAAGCACAGAATTTTCATGAATGTCATTGTGTGATGTAGGTGCACCTGTAAGCACTATTAGGTGTGGCTTACATAGACTTTTCAATAATTAGAAGGTATGTCTGGGCTATGTTGGCCATGAAACATGGCTGCCTCCAGTTACATGGCTCATCCATAACAAAGAGGAAAGAGCAGAGTTAACAGACTATGTGCCTTTCCACTTGTTGAACGTACACAATAAAGCTTCCAACACAAAAACAATAAAACTCATAAAGCCTCCTAATTAGCCATACGTTTGCAATGTCTCGGCTGCAGAACAAGGTTACTGTGTCAGTTGATTATCAGCCCAGCAGCGCTGGATTTGTCTCTCTGCTTTGGAGCATTCATCCTGCTCATTGTTCCATAAAGGGTTTTTTCCCCCTCTTTTCTGCCGCTTTCACATACAGACAATAAATGGCCCCCTCCCCACACGCCACCTGAATACTCGTCAAGCACTTTGGGTCTGTTGCTTTTCTTAATGCTTGGACCTGTCTCTCACAAGCGTCCTTAATCTGTTTTTCTGCCCTACTTTCTGACGTGACTGTACCTCCACATACGTACATTATGGGCACGGCCAACTGTATAGCAGCTGCCTCTGTCCATATAAATACTAAACACAATAAGCATTTATTTTTGTATATATTTTTCTGGCATTGCTGCTTCAGAACCTGCCTGACTGACGCACGGATGGGTTCGTTGTAATTATTATCAATATCATATTGCAGACCAGGATTGATAATGATCAATTCTAATCAAACACATGTATGGGACCTGTTATCCAAAATGCTCAGGACCTGACATTTTACAGATGATTTCCGTAATTTTGATCTCATTAAATCTACTAGAAAATCATATAAGCATAAAATAAACCCAATAGACTGATTTTGCTTCCAATAAGAATTAGTTATATCTTAGTTTGGATCATGTACAAGGTACTGTTTTATCATGACAGAGAAAATAATTTAAAAACTTTTGACTGTTTGGATAAAATCGATAGAAACCTTCCTGTAATTTGGAGCTTTCTGGATAGCGGATCCCATGGCTATATTACTAAACATGCCGAAGGGTTCCTGTTGGGTCCTACCCAATATTAAAGGGTTTGCCATGTACTTACAGTAAGTAGTTACAAAACGACAGCTGTGCAGTGCTGCATTGTATACAAATATAGAATGATACAGTTAATAAAGAGGGTGGGTTTTTTATGGTCTGCAGTCTTATTTATGATTAAGAATGATATTTAATCCTTCTGTAACTGAGCCCACCCCATACCTTTATCATATTGTCATTGTCTCATATACTCCCTAGTCTCTCCCTGACAACACCCAGATGCACCCATATTCCACCCTTTATCCAACCCACTCCAGTCCTTTTCCTTGCCACCATTTATTATGTAGCTCCATGGGCATCTGAGAGATAAGCTATCCCTATTGCATTGTCCATCATAGTGGAGTATATATAATTCACTTAAAGGGCACCCAAAGGCAAAAATAAAATCCCATTTTTACTTTCTTTAATGGAAAAGAAATCTATCTCCAATATACGTTAATTAAAAAATGTGTACTGTTTTTATAAGAATGCAGTATGCATTGAAATTCTCCCTTCATTTACTTCTGTGGCTAGGAATTGTCAGATGGTCCCTAACTGCTCTGCAAGGAAACAATCATACGGGAAGCCCCACTTTACTTCCCAGCCATGCAGAACTCCAGCAGCTTTGTTTGTTTCCTTGTAGAGCAGTCGGCGACTGTGTAAAGATTAGAATTAAATAAAAATTTTGCCTTTACATCCCCTTTAATGCTTACAACTCCAGCTGCAGGGACAAAGATCGCGGAGCCAGATTTAAACGGATAAACTGGGATTCTATTTTGAGGATTATTTTGCTACAACCACTGCTTATGGAGAGTTGGAGAAAGTTTGTATTAAACAATACAAAAACTATAAAATCCACATTAGATTACATGACAACACAGGACCCAGTGCAGTCTATATATTCGGATTATTAATTGCTGTATTGGATTCTGGCAGGTATTATTTGACTTGTGCTATTTTGATAATTTATAATGATCCCTAAGCAGCCCAGATCACACTGAGCATGTGCACAGTCTTGGTCTTGCAAAGATGTATAACAAAGTTACAAGATGGCAGCCCCCTGTGGCCAACTTTGAAAGCATAAATCATTTGTTTGATTAGGCTTGTGGTGCAGTAAGTTCATGTTTATGTTTAGTATACAAAATACAGCATTTCTGCCCTTATTCTATTTTACACTTTCTTTGTCCTTTAATATACAGTAGAGAGCTTCAGATGGAGACAGGATCCTTACTCTATATCTCATGGACCGATCTCACTATGGTTTTTTCCATAGGAGCAGATGGCTTAGTGTGTTATCCAAGGTCGTTTTGGGCCAATTCATACAAATGTGTGTACACTGTACATTGCAAACAGTCAAGTGATGTGTCTTTCCCTGGATGAAAGCATTAGATGTGTCCATGCTTCTCTCAGTGTCAAGTTAATATTTTTTATAGTAAGTAAATATATCACTGAGCATGTAGGACTAAACCACGCACTTAACACAACAGGGTCATCCCATGTCCATATGACTCTAAACAGGCACGACTGGTTTCCAGGTCACTATGAGTGTGGTAGGGAAACTTTTGTGGATAGTACGTTTACCATAATCCTATCAGCATGGTGGTGAGTAGATTGTTATAGCTGTAATTACCTTAAGGGTTTAGGCTGGGGACAGACAGGGAGATTCGGGGAGATTCAGTCGCCTGGCGTTTAATAGCAGGCGACAATCTCCCTGAACGTCCTTCTCCCTGTCCGTCGCTAGTTTAAATGGAAAAGCGCCGGCTCTGTGCACACGCGGTGCGGCGATTTCCGGAATCGCCCGAAGTTTCCTCACGAAGTAACTTCGGGCGATTCCGGAAATTGCTGCACCGCGTGTGCACAGAGCCGTCGCTTTTACATTTCAACTAGCGACGGACAGGGAGAAGGACGTTCGGGGAGATTGTCGCCTGCTATTAAACGCCAGGCGACTGAATCTCCCCGAATCTCCCTGTCTGTCCCCAGCCTTAACTGCCAGGGGCTAGTCTACCTCCCAGATGAAGAAGCCACTTGTTGAGTGGTGAATCAGGTTCAAGATTACTCAGTGTAAGTCAGTGGCATAACTAGAGTATGCCGGCCACCCTGCAAAAAAATCTTTAGAGGGACATGGCACAATACGATCCCCATCCTCCTGCCCACATCCCGCCCCCACCCACATTCTGACTCCACCCAGTACACATCCCGCCCACTACCGTGTCCACTCCTGGCGGACATGTTCCCCCCTTCCTTGTCGATAAGAGAGAGTGGCTGGGGAGGAGGTTTTTTTTTATTATCTATAGAGGAAGCAGACCCCACAGTTCGGGGTCCCCTGCGAGAATCTGCTTCCTCTATACTTATGCCACTGGTGTAAGACATTTAGACATGTCACTACTATGTATATATATATATATATATATATTTTATTTATATATCATGAATGCCTTCTTAGATGCTTAGTTCCAAATTCAGTTCATCTAGTCTTTCATGATTCATCAAAATCCTGCAAAAAGTGCTGGAATTAGACCAAATCCTGAGACAAATTTTGTACCTAAAGTGTTGTTGACGTAGCATTCTCTCATGGTATTTGGTAGACCTTGATTACTGAGAGTTCTTTATCAATATTGGAGGCTGCCGGCTTTGCAAAGGGTATATAAGTGATCACCATCTTGCTGCAGTGAGCCATGTTGCCATACTACATCTGCTATCTCTGATTCGTCCTAGCAACCGCTGCTCTTTGGAGCCTCACTATTTGTACCACCAGCAGCTTGGTCCCATTCAAATTATTGCCAACCTGGTATCAAGACCAAGGCAAGCTTGACCCTGTTGTTGCAATAACACTTGATTTGGTGATGGATGAAGATAAAGTGACGTTCCCAAGTCAACAACATAACACTAGTGTTTATAAAGGAACTGCACCCAGGATTCCATGAGTCTGGTGAGTTTAGTTGTGCTCAGTGCCACTCAGTCCTGCCTCCTGTTCTGCACTGAGCGCAGTTGCACCTATAGACGTCAGCGAACCCTGCAGCTACTTCCTGGTTCTGAGGTGGCCCGCGTCAGTTGCCACTAGCAGATGCACTGAAAGAATAGGGAGCACCTTTCACTTGCCCAACCAATCCTGGAAATGATGCTAACCAGAATTCAACTGGACAGTTGTATCAAAAGGGGGGGGGCTCGATTGCACTAATGTCAGTGCATCAAATGCAACTGCCCCAGGCACAACTTCCCATGGTGACCACAACGATTTTGGAATTCTGGGGGAAAATGCTGCTTTGTGGAAAGAAAACATAGCGATTGCACTTGAAATTGCATTTTGCTCACTGTACTTGTGGTTGTAAATGACCCCCCTTATTTGTATGTAGATTTACTTTGCAGTTTCATGTCTTTTAACTTTGTTTTTTTTTTTACACTGTCTAATCATAAATGTAATGTTGTTCCCCCATAAAGAGAATGTCCTCGTGTAACAACAGGAGTTGGTGCTGGACAAGTAAACTCCATCTCACACCATTGGGGAATTCCATGGCCCTGAGTACGTCTTTATTGTATTATATGCTCATTTAAGACTCTATTATAGGGTAGCCGAATAGGCATACAGTGGTGTGAAAAACTATTTGCCCCCTTCCTGATTTCTTATTCTTTTGCATGTTTTTCACACAAAATGTTTCTGATCATCAAACACATTTAACTATTAGTCAAAGATAACACAAGTAAACACAAGTAAACACAAAATGCAGTTTTTAAATGAGGGTTTTTATTATTTAGGGAGAAAAGAAATCCAAACCTGTGTGAAAAAGTAATTGCCCCCTGAACCTAATAACTGGTTGGGCCCTTAGCAGCAATAACTGCAATCAAGCGTTTGCGATAACTTGCAACGAGTCTTTTACAGCGCTCTGGAGGAATTTTGGTCCACTCATCTTTGCAGAATTGTTGTAATTCAGCTTTATTTGAGGGTTTTCTAGCATGAACCGCCTTTTTAAGGTCATGCCACAACATCTCAATAGGATTCAGGTCAGGACTTTGACTAGGCCACTCCAAAGTCTTCATTTTGTGTTCAATTATGTTATCTTTGACTAATAGTTAATGGTTTTTGATGAGCAGAAACATTTAAGTGTGACAAACAATCAAAAGAATAAGTAATCAGGAAGGGGGCAAATAGTTTTTCACACCACTGTATATTATAGATACAATTCCAACCATTTTTCCTACCCATAACCTCTTTGATATTAGTTCTAGCAAGAGCTCATTAGCAATTGTGCTGTAATAATACATCCAAGCTGTGCGTTGCTTTAAGCCAGTCACGCTTCTCTTTTCCTCGCTTTTATAAGGAGTGAGGCTGACACATTGCCTATGTCCTACCTTCCCTTCTCATGAAAGACTGATGCATGGAGCCGCAGGAGGAGTGGGGGAATTAAACAGATTTATCATGGAACTCCATTCTGCTAAGCCTCTGTGACTGCCAAGATCCTGGGATTCCCAGCCCACACTCACACTCTGTCCTCTATAAATATTTGTAAATACATATATTGGATCAGTTATCCAGAACCCTTGTATCCATAAAGCTTCAAATTACAGAAAGGTCATCTCCCATGGACTCCATTTTATCCAAATAACCCACATTTCAAAAAATTATTCTCTTTTTTCTGTAATAATAAAATAATAAATAGTACTTTGTACTTGATCCAAACTAAGATATGTTAAACCTTTTTTGGAAGCAAAACCAGCCTATTGGGTTTATTAAATATTTATTATGATTATCCAGATTAGGGGAAGGCTGTTATCCAGGTAAAACCCAGGTTCTGAGCATTCTGGATAACAGGTCCTATACTGTACTTGTATCAGCCAATCAAATATGTGAGTTAGAAGCCTGCTTTTGAAGACATTTATGTGGTCTTCTTTCTAAATTAAGGTCTGTTCATCTTTGTAATGTTTTGCATGAATTGAAGGCTAATGGCACACAGGCTGTATATATCTCTGCCTCAAAAATATAGGCCGGTTAGTCTGACGTCAGTGGTAGAAAAGCTTTTCATAGGGGTAAAAAGAGATAAAATAGCTGACTTCATTGCAAATCATAATACCATGAGTTTGTGCCAGCTTTGCTTTATGTGTAACTGATCTTCACAAACAATTTGAATTGCCTTTTATGAGGAGGTGAGCAGGAACCTCGACTCCACGATGGCAGTGGATGTGATGTACTTGGACTTTGCTAAAGCATTTGATACAGTGCCACACAGAAGGTAAATGGAACTGTAATTGGATAGAGAACTAGCTGTAAGATAGAATACAAAGAGTAATGGTAAATGGAGTGCTGCTCTGCATTTTAGGGTCAGATTTTTGTTTTACCAATACACAGTGAGGGGAGGCAGAGGGGAGGGGGGGCAATGCCAGGCAGTTCAGGGGGGCTATTTTGGTACAGGGGTTTAGTCCTCTGTTAAAGATGAATAGCTTCACTACAGTATGTATGAATATAAAGAGTACTCTACAATAAAGATTCTTTATCCAGCAGTAGCTCTTCCCAGCAGAAACGTGGGCATCCATTCAGATTAGAAGAAAGGAGATTCCATCTTAAAGGACCAGTAACATAAATGTTTTTTTTTTTTTAATTCGTTAGTATACAATGAAAAAAAACACAAAGACAAATTAAACTTTGAAATCACCAAGTCTTTATTAAGTGATAACTTATCGAAACTCCGCTTCTGCTCCTATTCAGAAAAGCCGGCGGCGATTCATCGTGCGGTGCTTGATTTCTCCTCCCTGGCTATCTTCTATAAAGAAGCCATGGAGGAGAAATTGAGCGCCACATGATGGATCGTGGGTGTGTCGCCTTTTCGAAGGAAGAGGAGCGGAAGCGGAGGTTCGTTAAGTTCTCTCTTAATAAAGACTTTGCAATTTCAAAGTTTAATTTGTCTTCGTGGTTTTTTTTCGGTGTGAAATGGGTTTTTTTGACAGTGAAAGTCTCTCCCTGAAGTGGTTGTAGTGGCAGGGGGGCAATTGATTAGACTACTGACAATAAATATGTTCAGCCATTTTGTACAGATACATTTTAGACCTGTGATATGTCCATGGACAACACCATTATCATACTAAACACAATAAGTGTTCACGTATAAGGCAGAATTGTGTTCTGTTTCCTGGCACTAGAGCGCTGAATAGAACACCAAAGAACATTATAGGAGCGAAAGTGTCAGAGCCAAGGTCACTCTATTCTGCAAGCAGGATCTGAACCAGTTCAGTCCACTGTCCAACCAATGGCGTGGATCCAACAGCTCTCTAATTTAATTTGTAAATAAATAACATTCTAACAGCAGCTGAACTACTGAATCCCATTAAGATTATAAGACCTGAGGGCCAGAGACCTTTCCTCTCCTTTTCTGTTTTTTTATCCTTGTTGTGAATTGTATGCACTGTTTGTTTACTTTTTAGTGTGCCCACATATAGTTGTTGGCACTGTAAAAAAAATATATATACATGCAGGGGAGGAATCTATAAATAGTGCAAAGCTGTGTACCTGTATTTGTTTTTCATGTGCAAAGGAACTTTTTTTTACCCCTAAGTGGGCTCATGTGGGTTGCTTAATGCGTCACGCTGTCTTGGCCCTAGGGAATAGACTCTAGTCATTGCATGGACAAAAACACAATTCTTAGAAAATGCAGCTAAGCAGTAGACTTGTCTAGCAACAAATAAATTGCCAAACTTAACTGCGTGGGGAATGGCCCAAAGCACCCCAAGGCTCCTACCTGTAGCCCTAATCAGGCCATGTCAATCTCTAGTAGAAGTAAATCAAGAGCAACTGGGCTTGCTGATAGTAAAATCTAGAGCAACTGGACTTGCTGAGTAATCACTGAAGATATTTCACTACTCATCAGAGCAGCTTCTTCAGTTCAACTAACTGTTGTCCTCAATGTATAAACTCTTCCAATTTCTACAATCTCAGTTTAATTAATCAGAGAGGTTATAAATTAAATCATCTAAAATATCATCTAAAAAATCGCACCATTGCGATTGGCTTATTGGAAGGGTTTGCATGCTGAGGATTTTGTAGCAGTCAGTTGAACTGAAGAAGCTGCTCGGATGAGTAGTGAAACGTCTTCAATGATTACTCAGCGAGTCCATTTGCTCTAGATTTACTTCTACTAGATAAACAATGGCCTGGATGAATGAAAACCTTCATAGACACAGGCCATGTCAATGTGTGGTGCAGGCAATTTTGGCTTGCTGCTTCCATGCCGGTGGTACCACTGCCACGTAAGAATGTGACTCGGTGAGAGTTCAAGGGTACAAGATGGGCCATCAAATAGTTACCATAGGTGTTATTACTTAGATATTATAGATGTCAATGAAGTCAACCTCTGTTGTGTTGGTCGGAGCCATAATGATATGGCCAGGGTACTATGACACTATGCTAAAGGCCAGTTTGGGTGAGATGGTGGAGAATCTTCTTGAAACCAGTTTGAAAGCCATGCTGAGTCTTTAGTGATATGAGGGATGCAGGAGTGCTTTCAAAGATCTGTACCCTATTAAGGTTTATGATCATAAGGAACACATAGGAGCCTTTTGGCTGTCATACTTGTTCCAAAACTTGCTTTTATGGTGCTCTTACGTAGATTTTTGCTGCCACCATGGATTCTGAGTATTCAACTTAATTGTCTTGTTCCCAGTACTTTGAAGTATCGGCATGCAAATAATTTACCCTGCCATCATTCCGTAAGAGATACCTTCTGTAGAGCAATGCAAATAGATATCTATATGTATATATATATATATATATATATTTATATACACAGAAAGAATTTTGCTAGCGTCACCATGGTGAAAAGATTCCACAGGGAGAGAAGAATTTCGCACTTAAGAATTAAATACTTGGAGGCATAGCAGAGACTTGTCAGCCTCAGTATTGCTCTTTAATAGCATTTATTTGAGATTCAGAGTAAATGGTGTAAGAGAGAGGAAAACTGTGGCAGGTTAATAGAGGGACTATTATCTATGAGAAGATCTGCCGCTCTCATTTACGCTACCAATTGCAAGGCTGATCTTCTTCCTAAGATACATTTATCTTCATCTGGTGCTCAGGTGTGAACTAGTGAGACCTTCGGGGTAATGGTTTTGCATTGCTCCAGGCACCATTAGAAACCAATCGTCTATAGTCTACTAGTGACCACCAGAGAACCACCCTGGGCCCACTGTCGCAGCAATGAGATATGGAGAGTGGCAAATGGTATAGGTTTCTATATTGCGTGAAAATAAGGGTGGGATGATGGGAATTTTCCTAGTTTCACAATGTCAACTGCACTAGACTTTTTAATGCCAGCTGCTGATTGGTTGTTGTGGATTACAGAGCTGGAACAAGATTTTGGGGTAGTGGAATACCTCAACCCCCATCTGACATTAACCTACCTCCTCCCAACCCACACATGGCTGGGCCCAATTATAGATCCCTCCCCACCCTGCAGTAACATTGTGAAAGGGGTGGACGCAAGTCTATAAATTTACAGGTTTCAGGCCATGTTGCACATCACTACTTTGGGGTTATAGAAGAAGGGAAAGTCCTTCAACTGTGGTTGCATTCCTAAATGCCCCCTTTTTATTCTGTCGTAGAACAAATGCGGTGGAGACGCATGTCGTATTTAGTGAACTGGGGGTCAAGCATAGGATATCATTGCGGTCTATCAGATTAATGTAATAAACAGCACATAATTTGCCCTAGTCTTGTAACCAATAGCAATCAATGAGGCAATGCCTTGGTGTAAAGTGTTATTTTCTGAATAACAGATCCTGTACTGTCTGTACTGCCGACCTGTGATTCATAAAGGGACACTGTCATGGGAAAACATGTTTTTTTCTAAATGCAGTTAATGGTGCTGCTCCAGCAGAGTACTGCACTGAAATCCATTTTTCAAAAGAGCAAACGGATTTTTTTTATATTTAATTTTGAAATCTGACATAAGGCTAGACATATTGTCCGTTTCCCAGGTTCCTCCAGTTATGTGACTTGCACTTTGATAAACTTTAGTTACTCTTTATGGCGGGATATCTCCCCCCCCCCAAAAAAATTATTATTATACACCAATATTACAACTAAAATAAATACACTTGTTAGGTTAGGAATGAAAGTTTACATGGTAGAGTGAATTATTTTCAGTGTTAATTAGAAATAAAAACTACACCATAAAAATCACGACAGAATCCCTTCAAGACTAAATAAGCGCTGTCAGCTGGAGTACAAAGCATTCTGGTGCTTCTTTCAGATCCGAGCTCCGTAGTAGAGCTTTGCTCATACAATTCCATCATTCCGTTATGCTCTGTGTCCATAAATATCCATGAAGCTCCAGGAAATTGAAACATTTATGTAGTTACTAAAGCCGGAGTCATAGTTTGAGTAGCGGGGGGGTGGGGTGGAAAAATGAACCCGCTCCCAAATTTCATTACAACCCTGCCTGCTGGAACACTCATTACCATTTTAACACAATAACGGGTATATTTAGCCCATGACGTCCTACAGGAATAAATATTAATCTGGAGAGGCTCGTAGGGATGTCTATACTGGTTTATACGGCTGGACTAGATGTTGGGGAGAAAAGAAAAGGCATTGAAAGAAAAGTCTTGTGAAAAGGCAGACATCAGCATTTATAGTTCTGCTCATCCACTGCAGATGCCTCGTCACACACCCTGAAGCGTGAATTATTGCAGAAGCAGAATACATGCCGGGGTAGCGGGGCGGTGCTTTAGAAACGCAGGCATTTGAAACAACAACTATCAATAAAACAATAAATAATGCATGGTTTCTACTCGTTAGCCTAAATAATGTTTGTTTCTTTTTATGCACTGTAGAGTATGAGTAAGGGAAATTATTTATGGATAGTCATTTTCTCCTGTGGGACGCAAAGCAGTTTACAGCAAGCATGGCGCATAGGCGCACTGATATGTTGGGTCACCAAGAGATAAAGTGACTTGTCCTGGGTCACAAGGAATCAAACCTGGGTCTCTACCATGTGTTCCCACCTCAAAGTCTAAGCACTCTCCAATATGACCACCTTAAAGGAGCCAATATTAAGCCGATTCACAGCACTGAGAATACTGATGGAATTTTTAAACCTGGCCAATTGGCGTCTGGACAAATATTTTTCCAGATATTGGTTAGGGGAAGCCTGTCGGAGGGCCCCATACACTGCCCAATAAGCTACTGACTGCTGGCCACCTTAAAGGAGAAGGAATGGTAAAACTAAGTAAGCTTTATCAAGCTTTTATAATTATATGAATACACTAGTGAAACCTCAAAGTAATGCTGCTCTGAGTCTAATATGGCAGCTGCTATTCGAAACAAACTGAGACCGTGTCTAGAGCTGTTTACTAGCTGTTTCTGGGGTTGCCGCCGTTCCTTCCCACCCCGCTCTTAAAAATCAGCGTCGGAGCATGTCAAAGGGGGTATCGCTAGTGCATTGAGCACAATTGCACTCTCTGCACTAGTGGAGCTGAATTTCCAGGTTAAAACCCGGAAATTTGGCTCGTAAAGTTACTAGAGGCGGCTTTTTGCTGCCCCCTTTAACTGGCCGCTCTGTGCCGCCTGAGGCAAGGTTCTCACCTTGCCTCATGGCAGGAGTGGCCCTGGTTCTAACTTGCACTGGTATAGTTAATCTGTTGCCAATAAACTGCTTCAGTAGCTTTCCTTCTCCTTTAAGTGGGAGTATATACATGACTTGCCCTTTAGCAGCGCTATTTGACCCCTAGAATGAACTGTTGAAGCAAAGGGTTGGAGTGTGGTATCATCTAGTGATGTGAACTGGTCAGAAATGTTTTAACCCAGTCTTTCAATCTTTTTAACCAGCATCTAATCAAGGCAAAGTCTTCTTCTACTATCTGACTTTAGGCGTCGGTTGTATAGACTTGGTTCTTTGTTAGTGGGTTTTTCCACCTGGTGTCTAATGACTGTGTCACAGATTGAGGAGACTGTACATGCTTTGGGATGGGGCTAGAGTTAAAGGCCAACCTTCTCTAAATGGATCCACTGCCTTCATATGTTTTCTCTTCAATGTCGGTAACAATAGCAGCTGAACATTATACCTCAAGGTAGAGCCAGTCTTTTATCTGTCTTATTGTAATCTTAATTAAATTAATGATAGTGTTCACTTAAGGAGAGGATAACATCAGTTTACACGTAGTTTCAGGGCCACAATTAGAAATCACTGGGCCCCGTACAAAAACATTTTTGGGGCCCATGGGCCACGCCCACTCTGGCAACCAAACCCCACCCCTGATCCCGCCCACTCCACATCACAGTTA
>CM044447.1:122351345-122369314 GCA_024363595.1 Xenopus borealis | reverse complement strand
TTAAGAAATCATAAATTCTGCCAGGGTATGTAAACTTATGATCACAACTGGTGGCTATTTCTATAGTAAGAATATACTGTATTTACATAATGTACTTATGAGCCATGTTCATATATACTTTTTTTTAATAATATATAAGTACAAGTTCATGAGTTGGGCCCATAATCTCTTGACTCGCATTACATGAATTTTACTTTATCTAGGGCCACTGGTAGCTATAGGATTGGCACACATTTTGAGCGGTTTCCCCATCACGATTTTTCTAAGCTCAAAATGCTGCGCCAGGAAATGACCCAGCATTTGTGGCATTGAGAATGCCATGATTACTCAGGCATGGGTAATTTAAAGTAGTGAAATATGTACTGGTGAAACAACCAGATGCCCATCAGCAGTGGGGGTAAAGGGGCACATGCCACAAATTCTGCAGTTTATGATTGCTTACTTTTTTTTTAAAGCATATTCCTGTACTAAAGTATAATTTATCTTTAATGGCCTAGCTGTGGGATTCCATCAGTGCCTACCCTATATCATGGTTAAAGGAGAAGGAAACCCTTTTGGCGCAGGAAACGTTTGAGGCTATTATGGTCATTCATACCTTTTGGTTTGATACACTTTAGTTTCTGTATCCACCATGCTTCCTGCTATACTCCCATCACCTCCACTACAAGTTACTGTTCCCGCTTTCTCTCCTTTACTCGTACCTGTAACTCCCTACCTTACACATTTGTTCTACCTTTTAAAGCAGAAGGAAAGGCTTTATGGACTGGGGGGGGATTGTAGAGGCAGGGATGTATTTATATTAAGGCCCTCGAGTTTTTGTGGTACTTATTTTTTGCTTTTTTCCATGTGAAATCGGGTTGACGGAGCTGATGGGTAGGGGGGCCGAGGAAGCACACAAAAGTGATGTCACACCTGCGCGTGCTGACATTTCTGCTGAATACGCTGTGTGACATCAGGCACAAGACAAGCTAACATCACACGCACAACGTACAACGGTGCTCACTTGAAGAATCCTCATGCAAATAAATAGTAACAATGGATCAACCGCAGTTATGTTTAAAACGTTCCATCTTTAATTCCATTCATTTGAGACCAATAATGCTGGAGCACTTATAAACACAACTGCGGTTGATCCATGGCTACAATTAAAATACACATTATAAACATTGCTTAGTGATTCACATATACTGTGTGTCTTTCACAACTAGCTGAAACTTGTGTAATAAACAATGTACCCCCTGTTGTAAAATATGAGGATATTATTAGTCACCTCAGAGTTCCACACGCTATATAAACGCATGGCTTCTTGCTTTTATTTGGTCATGGAACATCTCTGTGTGACTCATATAATTTTCTTTTTTTAAATACAGTCAGGGACATTATTTATCTATGTGTTTGTTCTATCCCTGATGAAAAAACTGGAGTGCACGACACAAGTAGACAGTAATTCCCTTCCGAAGCGCCTTCCAGTTTATTCTCCTCAGACCTACTCCCTGTCACTGGTTTCCCGCCCTTTGTGCCCACGTGATACCTGGGCTCCTTTTGCTCATTCAGATGTTTCTGTGGGGGCGCTGGAAGTTATTCGCGGGCCTGGCGGGCCTAGCTCTTAGTGTAGAGCTGCTGGTTCGGTACATGAGGAGGAGAAAGCCGCTTCGTGAGGTGCTGTTTTTTCCGGTGCCGCTGACCTGCGTCGAGGCCGTGTTATCTCCCATGGAACAATGCTCCTGTCCACTCCCTCACACCGACAGCGCCTTCAGCCGCCTCCTCCTGCAGCTCCTCGGGGCCCAGCGCAGCTTGGAGCTGTGTGTGTTCACTTTCTCCTGTCCCTCCCTGGCCCGGGCCGTGCTCATTCTGCACTGCAGGGGTGTCCGGGTCCGAATCATCACTGACAACGACTACATGGCTGCCCCCGGCTCTCAGATTGGGCCCCTGCGGAGCGCAGGTGAGGGGCCTCATGCAGAATGTTTTTCTTGTGAGGAGGTTACTATTTTCTTCATAGGCCAAAAGTAGTTATTTGCTATGCTGTTCTGCCCGGCTGTAACCTGTATTCTTATTTGCTAGCCACAGGCCTGGACTGAGATTCAAAATAGGCCCTTGCATTTTAGGTACACAGAGGCCCAATCTGCCCACACAGGGGCCCAATCTGCCCACACAGAGGCCCAATCAGCCCACACAGGGGCCCAATCTGCCCACACAGAGGCCCAATCTGCCCACACAGAGGCCCAATCTGCCCACACAGAGGCCCAATCAGCCCACACAGAGGCCCAATCAGCCCCCACCAGCCCACTAAATATTGATTTTCTATGGTTCTTTATAGCAGCCACTCTGGCATTTGCCAGAACCAACAGATTGGCAGTCCAGGCCTGGTTAGCCATATTGCTCTATGTCTGAGGTGATAAAGCCTATACAGTTGATAGTGTTATTAATAGGAAAAACTGATACATATATAGGAACGCCGGTATATATATATTTTTTAAGAAAAGGTTGCAACCCTAGCCTCAGTGTAGGCCACTGAAGCTGTTATTAGTATTAAATTAAATACCTATAGGGATGGTATTTATAATTTTCCTCCTAAACTGAATGTGCTGTGTGGTTTTCGGTTATTATGCACACTTAATCTGTAAATAGGGTTGCCACCATTTCTTGAAAATAAAAATCTAACGTCCTACCTGTACTTTTTTGCATTTCCCCTATTAAAAACATTAGGATCACATACCTCCCAACTAGGTTTGCCGCCTGGCCGGTATTTTACAGGCCTGGCCGGTATTTTTTATGGTTGATCCCAATGTTATTAATAAGAAAAAAAAGATAAATATATAGGTAGGGTGGTATTTCCAGAAAAGGTGGCAACCCTACTCCCAACATTTTGGAAACATAGAGAAATAAAACATTTGCCAATGTCTTGGCCATGCCCATTTGTGTTGGCCAGGCCCTTCATTACCATGTCCATTTTATTTTACAAAATTTGGCAGGTTATGAAACATTTGCATGGTTTTTATATGCTATTGCAATTTTGCTAATGAAAGTGAATTGCCCTTTAAAGGGCTAATAACATTAAAAAAAAAAATTGTTTTAAAGGAGACATATTGTGTAAAAAATAAGAATGTACAAGTGCATTATACTCATTTAGCTATAGAAGAATTGTGCTTAAAAAAGTAGTGTTTCAGGCTGAGTTATTGAATATTTCTGCAAAACCCCTTATAATCCCTCCCTTCTCTTCCACTTCCTGCTCCCTGAATTCCCAGTCTGTACAGGGGAGCCGGCGGCTCTCAGCTCACTGCACTGTAGGACAGGAACCAATCAGCAGCTAGCAGGACCCGATAACGAACTGAAGCCGGTCTGTGCTTGTGTGACTGCAGGGCTGTGATTGGCTGTCCCCCTCCTACTGTGCTTCTGGCAGGGACCGTTAGGACACACCCACCCCTCATTTGAAACACAGACAGGGACCAGAGAACATCTATATAAAGGGGCTATTTTTTAAAGATAATATTAATTTTTAGTACCATGTAAAAGCAACACTATATATTACTGATTATTGCCAACAAAATTAGTTTTTTTATGTATCCCATATGTCTCCTTTAAAGTAATAAAAATTGAATGCAGTGGTAAAACAACTGTTTGCTTCATAAACACTACTGTTGTTTATATAAACAAGCTGCTATGTAGACATGGGGGTAGCTATTCAAAGGAAAAAAGCTCTGTAGAACATAATGGTGTTATCTGTTATCCACTATTTAAAGGCATAATGTAATGGGAAATTTTTTTTTTCAAAATGCATTGGTTTATAGTGCTACTCCAGAACAATTCTGCATTGAAATGTATTTCTCAAAAGAGCAAACATATTTTTTTGTATTTCATTTTGAAAATGGGGCTGGACATATTGTCAATTTCCCAGCTGCCCCAAGTCATGTGACTTGTGCTCTGATTAACTTCAATCACTCTTTAACTGAATATAAAAAAAATCTGTTTGCTCTTTTGAGAAATGGATTTCAGTGCAGACGTCTACTGGAGCAGCACTATTAATTAATGCGTTTTTAAAACAAACATGTTTTCCCATGACAGGATCCTTATTTATCTTTTTTTTCCATTTCTGCCATTGCTACACCGCAGCTTGTTTATACTATAGTAGTGTTTCTGAAGCAAACACATCCGTTGTACCAGTGCAGGGCAACAGTAAATTATATTTTCACTATTTTAAAAACTAAAATTTTTTGGTGTTACTCTTCCTTTAAAGGAGAATTCAGACCAAACCTTAAAACCCCCCAATCCTACCTAGACCCCCCCCCATCCAGCCTACCTGGGGCAAATGCCCCTAACGTTTTACTTAACCCTTGCTGCAGATTCTTTCGTCTGGAGTTTGCAGCAGCTATCTCCTTTACTTCGGTAAACTTCAGAAGCAGAGTGAAGTTTCGGTGCATGAGCAGTTGGAGAATTATTCCAGTCCCAAACAACTGCACATGTGCCGAAAATCACAATAATTTCCGACGGTCTGCTTCCGAAGTTTGCAGAAGTAAAGAAGATGGCTGCCTTGAATTCCAGAGGACAGAATCTGCACCGAGGGGTAAGTAAAAGTAAGGGGCATTTGCCCCCAGGTAGGCTGGGGGGAGGGGGGGTCTAGGCAGGGTTGAGGGGTATGGGGTTTTTAAGGTTTGGCACTATTATATAATCCCAATTTCCGTGTGCTAAATGATGTGGTGCTCTATCCAGAAGCTCTGTTGTAAAGGACAGCTTCAAACAACGGTAAGAATTATCGGATCTCCAAACCTGGAGGAGATCTCAATTAAAAGCACTGAAAATATTAGCACAAATTGCTACGAGTGCTATCTGATCCCTTCATAATTCTTGCTATTTTTAAGGTTTGAGTTGAATTCTCCCACAAGGGCCAGGGCCAACTTGTTCTCTTCCCAGTGTCCTCTCCGACCCTGACAACACTAGGAGTTATTGTGTGTGTGGCATTTGATGGTATTGATGGACAAAACGTCCCATGTGCATTATCCTTGGGGCAATAGCACAGGGGGACATTTGTCGCCTGCAATTAAATCTGTAATATTGCGGGCAGCAAATCTCACCAAAATGATTTCCCACAAGCAATAATGGAAATTGCCGGTTGGAAAACCTACGAGTCACTTTGGCTTTCCAAAGTTGCCTCACTTGGAAGCTTTGAATAACTAGGGGAAACTGAAGCAACACATATCATTGTCAATTTTTGGTGACAAATGTTAAAGATATGCCAGAAGCCTCATTCTGACAGCAATCTGGTGGGATTAGTTGGTCTCCAGGAGAGGAATGTTGCTTGGCAACGCAAACATGTAGGTACAACTGCATTGACAGTATGTCCCCTCAAAGTAATGTACATTTAAAAAAGTAAAAGTAGTAACCTCCGCTGTATGATGGCAAATGCACAAAGTTTGTCAGGTAAAATGGGAGACCTAGAATTAATTGCATGCTCTAGATTAGAAATTATGATGTAATTATGGGTGACTTCAATTACTGGGGCAATAACTCCCTTTTGGATCTTGTAATAACTAATAATACAGAACTCATCTCTAGCATTTGTGTGGGTGAGCATTTAGGGAATAGTGATCATAACATGGTCTCCTTTTGAGATTCTGTTGCAGAGGCAACTCTATAAGGGAGTAACTAAAACATTGAATTTCAGGCGTGCAAACTTTGTATAAGGGCATCTCTGCAAATGCTTTTAACCTTGTTAAACACTGAGCAAAAATGGGAAGTCTTTAAAATGCTGCTTGATAAATATACATATCGGTATATTCCGCTTGTAAGCTAGGAACTTTGTTGCAAAGCAAAACCTTTTTGGTTCAACAGAAGTGTTGGTGTTGAAGTGGGTAAGAAAAGATGTGCTTTTAAGGCTTTCAAGTTAGCTGGGACAGCCAAATCATTTATAAGGTACAAGGAGGCCAATAAATCATGCAAATCAGGCAAGCTAAAATCGATATGGAAAAGGCTATAGCAGTAAGCAGTAAAAAGAACCCAAAATTATTTTTAAAATATATTAATAGTAAAAAATTGAAACAGGAAAGAGTAGGGGGGTCAGCTAGTTATCAGTTATCAGAGGGGGGTCAGCTAGTTGATGAGAACAAGCAAAAAGCTCAGATTCTGAATTAATACTTTTTGTCTGTCTACACAAATGAGGAACCAGCTAATGAAGGTTTCCTTATTAATAGTCCCAATTCTAATAATACTTCTTATGATGCATGGTTCACACATGCTGAAATTCAATAGAGACTAGAACATGTTAAAGGACAAGGAAAGTGTAAAATAGAATAAGGCTAGAATTGCTGTATTTTGTATACTAAACATAAACATGAACTTACTGCACCACAAGCCTAATCAAACAAATGATTTATGCTTTCAAAGTTGGCCACAGGGGGCTGTCATCTTGTAACTTTGTTATACATCTTTGTCTGACACTGGCACTGCACATGCTCAGTATGGTCTGCTTGAGTTCTGCATGGCTGGTAAGTAAGGCAGGGGCTCCCCCTGCTGTTCATAAGTGATTGTTTCCCTGCCAGAAGCACTAAATGAAGGGAGAATTTTACTGCATACAGTCAGGTTTCTTATAAAAACGGTACACATTTTAAAATTAAAGTATATTGGAGATAGATTTCTTTTTCATTAAAGAAAGTAAAAATGGGATTTTATTTCTTTGCCTTTCCTTGCCCTTTAAGATAAACAAAGGTCCAGGGCCAGATGGGATTCATCCCAGGGTAATTAACGAGCTTAGCTCTGCGGTTGCTTTGCGAAGGATTAATAAAGGATAGGATACTGGACTTCATAGCAAATAACAATACTATGAGTTTGTGCCAGCATGGTTTTATTCATAATTGATCTTGCCAGACTAACTTAATTTCTTTTTATGAGAAGGTAAGCAGGGACCTCGATTCTGGGATGGCAGTGGATGTGATTTACTTAGACTTTGCTAAAGCATTTGATACAGTGCCACACAGAATGTTACTGGTTAAATTAAGGAATGTTGGCCTGGAACATAATATTTGTAACTGGATAGAGAACTGGCTAAATGATAGACTACAAAGAGAGGTGGTAAATGGAAAATTTTCTAATTGGACCAGTGTTGTTAGTGGGGTACCGCAGGGCTCTGTACTGGGTCCCTTGCTTTTCACCTTGTTTATTAATGACCTGGATGTGGGCATTGAAAGTATGGTTTCTATTTTTGCAGATGATACTAAATTGTGCAGAGCTATAGGTTCCATGCAGGATGCTGCAACTTTGCACAGTGATTTGTCTAAGTTGGGAAACTGGGCAGCAAACTGGAAAATGAGGTTTAATGTTGATAAATGCAGGTTATGCACTTTGGCAAAAATAATATAAATGTAAGTTATACACTTAGGGGCAGATTTCAAAATTCACGTGAATAATTCGAAGTTCGATCGAATTTGAACAAGTTGTCTAATTCTGGGCAGTGTCATTCTGTAGCTATTAAAGCAAATAGGGTTCTAATAAAAGGAAGATTATCTAATTCCAGACTTATAAGGATATACGGAGAGAGTCTGACTACAGTCAGTATAGAAACAATCAATTGTATAGATAAAAAAGAGAAAACCCCCTTTTATCAATACAGACAATCTATGTGATAAAATGAATTACCACGGCCTTAAAGACACTGATTGAATTATAAATCTAAAGTGCTAGTGCATATCAATTTTATCAAAAATTAATTAAGTTTACAATATAAGAGAATTAATGCGTGCTGAGTGTTAATACAATAATTAATTATATACTCCCTACTAATTAATTGTATTATAAATACATGATTGTACAAAAATTAATTAGTGCTTTAAATTAATATGACTCCAATGTCACATTTTGATTGTTATATCTGGAAGGGCTCTCACTGTATGGCCAGTGTGATCAAGTTTATTCTGTATTATTTAAGTGCATCTACTTTTGGCTATAGCTGATTATCACATCCAAATAACACTGCAATAATTGTGTTGCTCCTCAGCCTAGAAGAACTCTTGGTATAGTTACAGTATATGAAGTGTTCTGGTTTGTGTTTCAGGTGTTGCAGTTCGACATGACCAGTCCAGTGGCTTTATGCACCACAAGTTTGCTGTTGTTGACGGGACAGTTGTTCTTACTGGCTCCCTAAACTGGACCGTTCAAGCCATCCAGTCCAACAAGGAGAACATTCTCATTACAGATGACAGTGTGATTGTTAAGGCTTATCAGAAAGAGTTTGAGCGACTCTGGGAAGAGTACGATCCAGCGACATATAATTTCTTCCCTGAGAAAGAGAACCAGTAACAATAGGAATTAAACATCTCTTCTTGCAAACGCTAAATATATGAAAAATACTTTTTAATTAAAAACTATCAATATAAATGTCAGCAGTTTTACTAAAGGAAATCTGTAGCTCTTGAGTCTTGCTGGCCTTGAATAAAATTTGGTTTTACTTTATTCATTTCTCCTGTGAGTTGACAGTGCTGCATGCTCTTGAAAAAAAAAAGTTGTATTACTTCCACTTCAGCAGATAAAAATAAATTAACACTGACAAGATTTTTTTCTGTCATATTTGGTAAACGGCAGTGGCATTTAAAAACCTCTGCATATCCCAGTATTGGTCCATGGTTTGGCATATTTTGAAATGAGCTTGAGGACCTGGATGGTGAAGGAATTTGCTGTTGGTATAAAAACTTTTAAGGGGTGGTTCAATTTTGTTAACTTTTAGTACAGGTATAGAATGGCCAATTCTAAGCAACTTTTCATTTGGTTTTAGTTTTTTTTTATAGTTTTTGAATTATTTGCCTTCTTTTTCTGACTCTTTCCAGCTTTCAAATGGGGATCACTGACCCCATCTAAAAACAAAACTTTTTTTTATTACTCATCATTTATTCAGGCCTTCTGTTCATATCCCAGTCTCTTATTTCAATCAATGCATGGTTGCTAGGGGAATTTGGAACCTAGCATACATATTACAGAAACTACAAACTGGAGAGCTGCTGAATAAAAAGCTAAGTATCTCAAAAACTGCAAATAAAAAATTCTAACTATTTGCAAATTGTTTCAGAATATCACTCTCTACATCATACTGAGGGGATTATTTATTCAAGGTAAAGTTTGAGTTTTTTTCTACATCGAAAACCAGTGTAGGTCCTTATTACAGTATATCATTTTTAAAAAAACATTGAAAGCATTGTATTCATGAAACAATAAAACTTTGTAATCTAAGGTGGCCATATTCGAAAAGATTCACGTGGTGGGCCAAAGTGATCTAATTAGCTGCTTGGTCCCAAGGCCAACAATCAAATCATCATACATTTTGGGGGTTCTTTATTAAAGTTCCCGAATGCTAAAAACTCAAAACATTTAAGGTTTTTTTTTTTTTTTGTGAAAAAACTCAAATGTGTTACCACTTGGGAAAAATAAAGCTGAATTTTTCAAGATTTATTGTATCCTGATGCTGCAAAAAGCCAGAAACTGAAAATCCACCTGTCGAGATCCTGTATAAATCGGTGGGAGAGGCACTTATCCCAAACTGAAATTATCAGGGCTTAGACCGAAAATCTGACTTTGGGGGAGGGGGGTTGGAAAAAACTGTTAAAAATCGAGCTTTATCAAATATTTTCGCAATTCTGGTTATTTTATTGATACATTTTTTAATTAAAATGAGATACATTCGTAATTTAATAAATAACCCCCTTCATGTTACATTTAAATAATGCATAGTGTGTAAACCAATTTGGTGGATACTCAGGAATTTACTGAAATCCATTATTTTCCCAATAGATGAAATCCCAGTCAGAGCCCTGGGCCTATTCTCAGATGCAATGGCCAACCTCCTTTAGGTATTTAGGAATAACCATACAAAAAGATTTCATACAGTATGTAATGAACAACTTAGACCCGGTACTTCAGGAATACCGCCGGAAAACTACATCATGGGCAGATCTTTCGCTGGTGGGAAGAGCCAACTTGGTTAAGATGATCTTTCTACCAAAGTTTCTCTAGAAGCCACACAATACAGTGTAGAGTCCTGCGCGGGTCAATTTTTTGGGACCCACAATCCGCAACCCGAATTCTTACATGATTGGACCCGTACCCGCAACCCTGACCCACGACCCGCTGACCAACAAGAATCAGGAAGTGCTGTCATTGTAAACCAGAAGTGACCTCATCCGAAGTAGCCGCAATCAGAAAAAAAGGAGTAAAACAGGAAGTGCTGTCATTGTAAACTGGAAGTGACATCATCAGTAATGGACATGCTCAGAAAAAGGAGTAAAAATCGCTATAGCGAGGATCCGCGATCCGACCCTCAACCCGCCAACCTGTAGAACCACTGGCCCACTTCTATACCCACTACGTGCAACCCGCAGGGTACTGCGGGAATTTGCGGGTACCCTTTCCGCTGCAGGACTCTACCCCGGTGTATATCCCTCAAAGCTGGTTCAAAGTAATTGATAAGACCACAAATGCCTTCCTTTGGGCGAACCGTTCCCCTCGTATTAGCCTGGCGGCCCTGCAATCTCCAGCAAACAGAGGAATTTTTTATTTTACTACCTTGCATCCCAACTAGTGTAAGCACGCTGGTGGTTGGCCCCCGATATAACCATGCTCTAGTGGCGGAAGCAGCCTGTGCCATTTCGCTTGAGGCATTAACTAATCACTTATATAGAGGCCAGCGATCAGCCTTCCCGCACACTGCCCAAATAGAACCAGTGATGAGGATTTTTGATTTATACTTAAGGCACTGGTACCCCCAACCCGAGACCTAGTCGACAGGTACCCCTCTGTGGGAGAACCCTAAACTGAAACCCCTTTAAAAAAATAGCAGATTCTGGGTTATGGGCTTTGCAAGGGATTAAATACCCATCACAAATAGTAGCAGATGGGCATCTAAAATCCTTTCAGGTACTAAAAACAATACCAGCTGCCATCCCGTTTGATCTTTAGATATATACAGTTGAGGCATGCCTTCCAGACTCCGTTCCAATCTAGACCACTGGATTTAAATCAATCCACAATGGAGAGCTACCTTAGGAAGCCTAAATTAAAAAAAGGCAATTACTTGGTTCTATACCATATTCCTAAACTCAGCGGGCTCCCACTAAGAAAGATTAAAAGTTAAATGGGCAACGGAAATCCCGGCAATGGAGGGGGAGACACTGGAAGAAATCATAGAGCAAATGCCTGAACTATTGATATCAAACAGGGACAGGTTAATACAGATATAATTTTTGCACAGAATCTACCTCACTCCTCACAGATAAGCCAAGATCTACCCAGGAACTCCTGACAACTGTTATAAATATGGGGGGGAGGCACCTTTTTCCATGTGTTCTGGGATTGTCCTCTCATACAAAGATACTGGAGTAAAATACTGGACTTTATCCAGACTAGGTTCGATCTCCCAACCATACGTTCCCCTGAGTTATGCTTAATGGGCCATACTGAACCTTTAACTCTTCCCACATGCCAGAGATTATTCTATCTCCAAATGTTATATTATGCAAAAAAAGGTATACTGCTAACATGGAAAGATACTAGGCCAGTGATTTTCAACCTTGGTCCTCCAGCTGTTTAGAAACTACAAGTCCCACAATGCATTTGCCTGACTTTGGCTGTCAGACTCCTTCATTGCATTGTGGGACTTGTAGTTCCTGAACAGCTGGAGGACAAAGGTCGAAAAATCACTGTACTAGGCCCCCTACCCTGAACAGGTGGAAACAACTAATAAATGAAAAACTCCCCTCGCAGAAAGTGGTATATTTGGCATGGGGTTGTCCGGACAAGTTTCAGGCAATATGGGGGCTCGTGGATTGAGAAGCTGGAATCCGCACCCACGGAGCATTAAAAGTCACAATATCAGTGAACCATAAATATATTGCTTGGATGTATTTAAACTTCATAACCTGTAGTGCATGCAAGAAACCACAACAAAATGCAATGTATTGTAAGAAAATTCTTTATCATGTTAAATGTTTGTATTGTAACAAAAATTCAATAAAAAAACAAGTTTAAAAAAAACAATGCATAGTGTAATGATATAACCTCTTTTGGTAGGTACTGAAAACGAAATCCAGGAATGAAGTGGAACTTTGTTGGCTCAGTTTTCGCCATGCCATACACTTCACCAGTCTCCAGCAGGGGTCCCACACTTGGAATGCGCAAAGCAGGTAACAGAAATGAGCTCCTCATGCCTTCACACATTTAAAACGTCTGTCTATATGTATTTTTAAAATCCCTGCATTCTCTTTAAATGTGGCACATGGTTTAACTGGATCCATTAAGAATCTCAGCAAGATTTATTTATTATCATCTGTTTACAAACCTATAACATTTGGCAGCACTCTACAATAGAAGCGTATACAGTATATACATCAAAAACATATACCAATTACATGTGGAAGCTGATCAATACAGGAGGTAAAGAGGGGCCTGCTAAATGGCTTTCAGTTTAAAATGAGAGAGTTTGAGGATAAGCTGAGAGCTATAACAGAGCATAAATAATAATAAGAGATGGCAAAGCCTGTATAAAATAGTGTACAATTTACACAGTTAAGCTGGCCATAGACGCAACGATCCGATCGTACGAATCCTCGATTCGTACGATTTTCGGATCGTGTGTGGAGTGTTCCGACATTTGTCGTGCCATGCAGATCGGTCGTTTGGTCGATCGGCCAGGTTAGAAAATTTCTATCGGCTGGCGATAATATCTTTGCGTCTATTGCAGATCATACGATTTTCAGTGGGAGACCGTCACTAAGTTTTTAATCGTACAACTTTCGTATGATCCTTGTCAGGGGCAGAACGTCAGCTGTCTGTGCTTTTTACTACTTTAGTTGATCTGAAGGTTAGTGACAGGTCGGGAGATGCAAAGATCCGATCATTGGAATCATCTTACGATCGGATCTTTGCGTCTATGGCCAGCTTTAGACACAATGGGGGGAATTCACAAAAGTGTCGGGAAGGAAAAAATGTCTTTAAAATGTCGTAGCAACAGACAACTAATTCACAGAGCATTTCCCCGCCAATTTTCCGACATATACGACACTTTTGAAAAAGTGTAGTGAAAAGTGGGCGTGGTTTTTTCTGCACCACTTTCCCCGACATTTTTATGAATTACTCGTAAACTCATTTTTTTTTTGCAGACAATTTTTCCGACACATTAGGCTCTCCAAAATGAAAATGTCGGTCAAATTGTCTTTTAAAATGTCTTGTAAAATGTCTTTAAAAAGTCGTGTAAAATGTCATCTGTACGATGAAAAGATATACGACATTTTAGAAAATTGTCGGACTTACGAGACATTCAGAGATGGTAACATCTGCCTTTGTGAATTTGCCGTTTGTAAGACATTTTACAAATTTGTCGACCGCCACTTCTGGGTTATTTATTTTACCGACACTTTTGTGAATTCCCGCCAATAACTCTTGTCTTAAAACCACAAAGTGCGCCACAGTGGTCCCTCTATAGGGTTTAATACATTTATTTCTGTGCTCTTTCAACCAAATGCATTTTTCCTTCTGCAAACATACCACTGTTTTGCAGCTAGGTATGGCAAACCACTGACTTGATGTAATTGTGTTAAAAGGCTACAGAAATAACTGACATTAATAAATATATGAACCATCAAGGTGACAGTTTCTACCCAGGTCCAACCAATTGCCCCTGCACTTAGTCCAAGTACTGCATCTCAAACAGGGCCTGAACTAGTGGTAGGCATGTGCCTAGGGCGCAAATCTTGGAGGGCGCCAGACGCGTACCTGCTCCATTGCCTACCCCATATCCAGTCCCCTCCCTTGCACAATATCCATCTTCTTGTGTCCTGCGCATGCACGCCCGCTAGCGCCAACGCCAGTGTTGCGCGCCAGAGTCAATCTGTGCATGTGTGCCAGAGTCAATGAAATCGCGCATTTGTGTGCACACACCAATGCGCACCCTCAGCTGGC
The DNA here is from genome assembly GCA_024363595.1 of Xenopus borealis. Lineage (NCBI taxonomy): Eukaryota > Metazoa > Chordata > Amphibia > Anura > Pipidae > Xenopus > Xenopus borealis. Next base: position 122,355,385 of record CM044447.1, on the reverse strand, counting down.
GCCACCACCAGCCAGGTTGCCTAGGGCTCTGATCTAAAAAAATTATATAGTTGACTCAAATATTCGCTGAATGATTATTCCAGGAATAATATTACAGGGTTTCACCCAGATTCCATACATTTTTGCACCAAATACTGTACTTAGGGGTTATTTACTGAAACTCAAATTAATCTCATATTTTTTCTCAAACTCCGTTCCAGGAATTGAACTCATTTATCAATAATTTGTCTTTAAAAATTTGTACACCAAAATAGAGCGTCAAATCGTTTCATACGATTGATGCTCTAAAAACTTGACTTTTTTTTTTTACTTTTTGAGATTATCGGACACCAGAAAACCAGGTTATCCATCGCAGATCACGATGTCAAGAAACAACTTCAGGGACATCGACCATTGACTTCTACATCAACAGGTTTGTGATGGAGTATTTTCTGATTTGGATTTTTAGCAGCTTTGGGGTATAATAAATCTGTAAAAAAAAAAATTCCAGGAAAAATTCTACTTTTCCCCTTTAAAACCTCGACCAGATACATTTGAGGTTTAAAGGAACAGGCTGTGCAAAATAAAAAATGTTTCTACTATAGTTAGTTAGCCAAAAAATATAATGTATAAAGGCTGGAGTAACTGGATGTCTAAAATAACAGAACACAACACAGCTTCCTACTTTTCAGCTCTCTAAATCTGAATGTAATGAGAATGATTTTTGATCAATAATGGCTCACGGTAATACTCTAAACCCAGTAGCTTCTTGTATAATGCTAGTATTCAATATACAAGCTCTATACAAAGCAACCCTACTAGTGTATAATGAAGCTTTGTGGAAGGGGAAGTTAATCAACATTACTATTGTATAATGAAGCTTTGTGGAGGTAGAAGTTAATTAGGATTTCTGCTCTATGATCTAATACTGGTTCTTTTTATGACCATTTGACCTTATACTGTTTTTTTTTTATTACTTGTATACGTATGCTCTAAAATGACTCTTTATTATAGTTAAGGGCATAATAGCAAGATAAGATCTTTGCGTCTGCTGTGTTTGTTTGGAGTCTGGCCAGCTTCTGATGAGCGCATGGAGAGCGAGATCTGTTATCAACTAAACTATTATATGAGTTTTATTGACTAAAAATTACTATATGAATTCATTTTTAGCAAGCCTAGAAAACCTGCGGATCTCCATCCAGTTGAGATTCGCCTGTGGGGTTTACATGGAACAACTGCAGTGGAAGCCCCTATGGCTTAGGAACCGTTTCAGCCCCATCTGTGGATGATTGTGGATCTCCCAGTCTTTGAGAAACAGAAAGGGGTCGCTTGCATACTTTCCTCATTCGGTAATGTACTTCTTTTTCATTCTATGTATGTATAATAAAAACCTTTGCTTATTTGTAGCTTGAATTACTTCTGAGAGGTTCATAGAACCACAGTTAAAGGGCAAGGAAAGTGTAAAATAGAATAAGGGTAGAAATGCTGTATTTTGTATACTAAACATAAACATGAACTTACTGCACCACAAGCCTAATCAAACAAATGATTTATGCTTTCAAAGTTGGCCACAGGGGGCTGTCATCTTGTAACTTTGTTATACATCTTTGCAAGACTAGACTACATACACATGCTCAGTATGGTCTGTGCAGCTTAGGGATCATCATAAATGATCAAAAAACAAAGCTGCTTGAGTTCTGCATGGCTGGTAAGTAAGGCAGGGGCTCCCCCTGCTGTTCATAAGTATGATTGTTTCCCTGCCAGAAGTTAGGGACCGTCTGACAATTCCTATCCACAGAAGTAAACGAAGGGAGAATTTCACTGCATACAGTCAGGTTTCTTATAAAAACGTTTTTTTTTAACTAAAGTATATTGGAGATAGATTTCTTTTTCATTAAAGAAAGTAAAAATGGGATTTTATTTCTTTGACTTTCCTTGCCCTTTAAAACACTGAGTAAGTCAGTGACTATAAGGGGGGCCACATGGGACAAATCTGTTCAGTGAATTTGCAACTGATTCTCAGCATTCAGCTCAGATTCAAAAGCATCAGTTATGACCCATGTGTCCCCCCTCAAGTCACTGATTGGTTACTGCCTGGTAACCAGTCAGTGTAAACCAAGAGAGCTGAAAAGCAAGAAGTAGTGTTCTGTTAGGTTAGACTTACAGTCACTCCAGCCTTTATATGTTACATTTTTGGCTAACTAACTATATTGAAAACATTTTTTTATCTATTTACCCAGTTTTTACTTTTATACCGAACAATTCCAATTAATAAAAGTAAAATTGGTTCAGCTGAACAGAAGTTTTGGGGAAATTCATAAAAGCGCGTTCAAGAACTCTAAAAGTGCCTATTGTCAAATTTAAAGTGTAGCAAGTACATCTAGCTCAGTTAATATTTGATTGAATCCTCAACATGAGGCATGTCTTATCTATCTTTCATAAAAGCAGTGATCTTGCATTGCATTCTTTTATTCGGGAGCTGGATACATGAAAGAATACTAATCGCTTTCACATCTTTTAAACGATTTGGGAGCTGACTTGTGCCGTGCTTTTTTTCAATCCTCAGTGGACCGAGGTACCGTTGTGAGTTGTAGTTCAAGCCATTGTGTTGCTTACGAGCACTTCCTAATATTGGATCAAACGGTTTTGGAATGGAGTCCACAATTATTTCCATGAGAAGAATTCCAGAGAAGTCTGGATATGGTGAATATTACACAGGTGGCAGACATTGTAAAAGCAAATGAAGGTTTTTCCAGTGTCTGCCATACAGAATCAATGCACTATAGCAGCAATAATTAAAACAAAAGAAAAATAGCTTTAAATAAACTGTTAAAAAATGAATACAATAGAATACTCTTGCAAAAGAGAATACATCATCTAGATCAGGGGTCCCCAACCTTTTTTGCTCGTGAGCCACATTTAAATTTAAAAAAGAGTTGGAGAGCAACACAAGCATGAAAAAGTCCATGTGGATGTCAAATAAGAGCTCTGATTGGCTTTTTGGTAGCCCCTATATGGACTGGCAGCCTACAGGAGAGAATGTTTGGCAGGACACCTGGTTTTTATACAACCAAAACTTGCCTCTAAGCCAGTAATACAAAAATAAGCTCCTGCTTTGAGGCCACTGGGAGCAACATCCAAGGGGTTGGAGAGTAACATGTTGCTCACGAGCTACTGGTTGGGGATCACTGATCTAGATGCTTCATGCGACTGCTTGACTCCAATGTGGAGCATTTTAGCAGATCATCAAAAGCACACCCAGACTGGCAATCTGTGGGTTCTGGCAAATGCCAGAGGGGCTGCCATAAGGTGCCATAGAAAGTCACTATTTCGTGGGCTGTTGGGGGCCGTTTGGGCCTCTATGTGGGCTGATTGGGCCTCTGTGTATCTGAAATGCCAGGGTCTGTTTTAATTCTCAGTCCGGACCTGATGAAAAGTGATGGTAGAAGGTTCTTCTTGTATCCCATTAGAATTATGGCGGATATGGAGCTCTAATACGGGGGTCTGGTTGCGTTTCTTCAATAGACAACGGTATCTCTCTATCTAAGAGGACAAGGATAAAATGTTACCACTGTGTCGTCACACTTCTGCATAACGTCTTGCTGACTTTAGAATATACTAATTGGAGTTGTTCTGATATACCCCTGACCTGTGCCAATGTTAACATTGCAAATTACAAGACATGTTATTTTTACTGCACTAACTGGCCCAGGCCAGAGGTTCCCAGACTTCCCCCATAGAGGGACATGCTAGTTTCTAGATACCCATGAAACACCATCCTGGAGAAACTAAATGTGAGGTGAACAATTTTTGGATTTCCTTGGAAATATGCTTGTTTGCCTGATTCATCAATATGTGCAATGAGCAAAGGGGGGCTCAGTCCAAATGTTGGGCCTTAAAAGCTTGAACTAAACTCCAACAACCACAATTATTCCCCTCCAGTGCCCTACGTTGTTAAGAAAAAATGGCCGTTTTGAGGCTAATAAGGCAAATCATATTGATACTAGCCAGGTTTGTTGCCTGTTAAAGGGGTTGTTCACCTTTGAGTTAACTTTTAGTAT
>CM044447.1:122131429-122142688 GCA_024363595.1 Xenopus borealis | reverse complement strand
TGAGTGCTACAACATGTAGGAGGTTATCTACTGAAATCCAAATTTATCTCATTATTTTAATAAAAAAATAAACCTTATTTATTGATAAAATAACTCAAATAAATCGAATCAGGAAAAAAACAAGTGAAAACCCAAATCGTACAAATTTTTCGTGCTTTTTTCGAGAAAAGCCAGCTTTCTTCAAGTTTTTTATTGAAAACCTTGAAGTCAGATTTTTGGTCTAAACCCTCCGTAAACCCAGATAAATTAAATTTGGGATGGGTGCCTCTCACCATTGACTTATGCGGGACCTTAACAGGTCTGAGATGGCGGATTTTCAGATCCGGGCTTTTTGCAGCGCTGGGGTATATTAAATCTCAAAATTTTAGTTTTTTCCACATAAATGGGCCCCAGGGGTTCCTTTTATTTAGAGGGCTGCGCTTTGTCTTACCTGAGAAGACCTCAGCTGCAATTCTGTTCATGCTTCCATCACTGAACTCAATGAGTGATTCCTGAATGGGAGTCTGCAAAGACAGAAGGACCAGGGAATGAATTAATGTAGAAGAGGTTTAGGAATATAGCCCCACCATAATAAATAAGCATACATGTTAATGTCCATTACTAAAGTAAAGTATTGGATCAGGTGTATGCCACACAAGAATGTAAGCTCTATGGGGAAGGGTTCTCCTTCCTCATATATCTCCTAACCCAACCAGCCTGCCATAAGATTTCAAATCCTGCACCCCTAGGCTGGGCTAAATGCTCAGAGCTTTCTCATTTTTCTCCATTTTCTTCATTACTAAGGTAAAATCCAAAATGAACTCTATGAATCATGCCCCTTATACTAAAGCCCCTTTAGCAGGCCCGGCTGGCAATCTGTGGGTTCTGGCAAATGCCTGAGGGGCTGCTGTAAGATGCCATAGAAAATAACTAATTAGTGGGCTGGTGGGAGTTGTTTGGACCTCAATGTACTTGTAATGCCAGGGACTACTTTGATTTCCAGTCCAGACCTGCCCTTTAGTCACCTTAGTGAATTTCAACATCTCCTCTGGGTCTTTGGGCTCTCTGCTCTTCTTTGAACCCTGTTTAATAGAGTCACTGAAAAGAAAGAGAAATGTATCAGAAGTCAAGCAAATCCTGTGCTAGAACCTGTGGCAAGATTCCAGTCACTTGAGAGTGATAAAGATTCTAAACACCATATAGTGCTCAACCTGATCTTGAGAAGATAAGAGGAAACCTGCAAAAAATTAGCAAACAAATGTTTTTAGAATGAGATTGAGGATTAGAGGAAACCACTGTCATTAATATATAATCAGTTTAGAGCACAACTGAAATATGAGGTTGTTGATGGCAGAAGGCAAGAGAAATCAAGTCAAGAAAGGGAAGAGGTCATGGGTGGAGAAGAGGAGTGAAGGCCAGAAGGTCAGAAATCAAGAGTATTTTCATTTACTTATGGAATTCTCTGCAATGTTTTGGTATCCCTGTTTGCCCCAAACTTTCAAAAAACTTCAGGAAAGCCTGATTGACACACCTTGGGTTCTCCAAAGTCAACTTATCACAACGAACCCCTCAACCACACATATATGTACTATATGTGAGAAGAATCGAACAGTATATGGATGGGGAAGATGTGTGAAGAATTGAACAGATAAAGGAATGGCTGAAATGTTTCTCGGCCACAAGTTAATTAGCCATGAAAACATGAATATTCAAAAAAGGTCATGGAACTATACATTGACATTGATATTATTCCTACCCTGACATCTTCTGAGACTTATCATCTTGTGCTTGTGTGGCCAGCCTTTGACCCTCTCTAAAGTACTTCTGGGCAAATTCCACCATGTTGTATGGACTTCCCTGAAGCATAATCTCTGACGTGTTGGGGTCTGTGTATTCGTCCAGACTTTCTGCGTATTCACTGGGGGTAGGAGAACCCTGGAAGGGACAGAAAGTCAATCAATAGAAGAGAGCCTTAATAAATACATTTGGATATATAAAGAGTTGAGATTTCATGATATGCTGGTATAGTTATAAAACCAGCATGTTGTACTTGACTTCAAGATGAAGAAGAGGATAACTTTGCTTTAACGGCAACAGGTTTCCTTCAGAATTTTCTTATTCAGGATCTTTAGCATCTGTAAAGCTTGAATTGCACCTATTTCAGTTGATTGTATACCGTTTTTTGTTGACCTAACTGCTAGTGCATCCAGAGGAACATGGGACTGTTATATTTGTTGACTACATCCTCAAGTCCTGAAGAGTAACAATGAGTAACGAACAAAATGGATTCCACTTACATCCGTCTTTCTGTCGAATTCATGAGCGACAGCCGTAGATGCGACCGCAACGGCCACTGCTGCAGATGCTGCAGCCCTGCTCTGCCTGTTTCGCGGCTCTTCCTTCCTATCCGCTGGGAGATTGACAAAGTCTGGAGCTGCCACTGGTTGCACACACTCTGCTGGGAAGAGGCCTGCACGGCTATGTATGGCACCGAACTTCCATCCTACAGGAAACAAGCAGACTTCCTACCAGAGATCCACACATGTGGCACACAAAAGGAAAGGTCATGCTATGCAGAACACTCCGTGAAGATGTATTTTATTTACCACAGCTCTCCTGTCATTTTTTAAGCTGATATTTGTGAAGAAATAATCAAATTCCACCCACGTGGTGAGAACCCCGTACGCTCATAAACAATGTATATGCCATATGATAGGCCAATATATTGATTGGATAAAATTGTCCCATATAAGCCGTATAGAGTGGAATACACACAGAGTAAAACAATAACACATGCTATCTATGAAGCTTTTCATTCATCTAGATCATGATCTACAGTATCTAGTAGAAGTCCAAAGTAACCGAGCTTTCTTCAAGAAAACTCAAGTCCATTTGCTTTAGACTTAATTCTACTAGATGCAATAACACACACTGTACTACTAGGTGCAGCATTTCACAACCCATGGATATACAGAAAGCAGGAACATGCCAAAACACCCACCAAAGTCCTGAGTGCCATGTTTAAGTTCCTCCAAATACATCACCTTCTTTCTTACAACACAGCCATAGTTTTGACCTGTCGGGCATCCATATTGCAGCGTGGAAATTAACAGTACAAGTTAGTGTTGAAAAATTAGGTTACCAAGGATTAAAGAGAAGGAGGGCAGAATCATTGAAATGGCAATGCAGAAAAGAGGGAATGTAGTATGAATGGATTGAGGGGTTATACAACACCTGCCAACAGTTTTTCTTAGGAAATCTCCTATTTCTGTGGCACAGAATGGGCCAAGTGTTAAAACATAACAAGTTTATGGTGCCTTATGAGCAAGGTTTATGGGATATCAGTACTGGTCTACATTGATTGGGGTATAGCCACCAATGTCCTGGTTTATGGTATATATCTATACAAACATTACCCTTTACAGTCATACACATAGGTCAAGTTTGGTCATCCATGTGGTGTCAAAGCTTGCAGCCTGACAAATAACAGTGAAATAAACAGAGTGGCCCCTATATGGTTACCTTAAGAATGCAATTGATGATGGGTGGCTGATCATAGATGAATATAAATTTATGATCAAAGCTACAGCAACACATCATCAATTTCATTTTTAAGGTGGCCAACCTTAGGTTTATCTGACCAATCAGTCTGTAAGTTTGAGGTCATGCGGATAACCAGACCAATGACCTTAATGAGTAGCTCTGAGTGGATGTGAGGTGAAGCTCCACCACCTATTCCATTATCACACGCCCATGTTCCATTCAGGATCACATGATGGTCTAACAAAAAGGACCCCCTAGGTGCATAGACTGTTGGTCTACTACTCAACCAAACCTGGATGTTTGGTTTTTCCATGATCCAATCAGAGTTAAGGGGGCACATGATTACTGACCTTTCTTAAGTCCATCCAATGGCTGCAGGCGGATAACGTCTCCTTTATGGAAACTCAGAAAAGACTTATCTTCCGTCACATAATTTTGCACTGCAACAACATAGTTTGAATCCTGGAAACATAAAGATAACCCATTCACTTGGTTGCAAAGGATGTACAGGCAGCCACCCAAAACTGCAGTGTATTAGCTTATGCTAATTAAGGTGTTTACCAATATGGCAAAAATAGCTGCCATATTTGCCAATGGCATTGGGATATTATCAATAGAAACATCCACCACCCATCATACCTTCTTCAGTTCCATCAGGAAGCAGTCTATCATAGTCTTCACCTGACTTGAGCGAGATGAAAACAGGATGAGCTTCTCGTTGGTCAGGTTGAACTCCAGCATGTTCTTTGAAAGGACAGTGACAAACATGATGTCTGTGTAACTGTAAGGAATATACAGAAGCAGATTTTTTTTTTTTAAACCATTGTGGCCTTTTTCAATTATTTCCAAAATGACATGGAAACATTATCATGCAGAATGCACCACCCATGAAATCGATTTGTACCTGGGTAGGAATTAATGGCAACAAATGTTTGTTTTTTTCAGTTTGCTAAGAAGATAAAAGAAGGAAGAACAATTCTTATAAATGCATATCTCATAGCTCTGTCTGTCCATCGTACCTATAGCTTCTTAACACTCTGAGCTGCTCAGGGGTGGAACCACCGCTCTTCAGCAACTTAAGCAGTTTTATCCCAACATTCGACACTCCGAGGAACTGAACACCTGTGCCCACACTTCCCTATACAGATGGTAGAGACATTCATGAGTAACTTATAGATATTGGCCTGCTATTTGCATGACTTCTGTACTTTCCCTGTAACTTACCGCAGCTGGAAAAAGGCGTGAGAAGTATACCTCCAGCTCCTCCCTGGCAACCGTGACAATCTTTTTTTTCACGCTTTCATCAGCAATGGCATTGATGGAGTCCAGCCTAAAATCACCTGTTCAAAAGAAGGGTAAGGCATTACATTTGCAGTAGTAATCACATGGATCAATGCAATGAATGACTCAAGGGCCAAATGATTAGATCGGCAAGATTCAGGCCACCTGGATGATCAAACTGTGCAAAGATCAGCTTCTTTCTCCATATTTCTAATTAAATGGATCTTATACATGTGGCCATAGGGTGGGGGCTGGACTAGAACACTGGTGTAAGCCTACAAGGCTTTTAACAATTAAAAGAAATGCAATATTTTGGGTTTAAAACTAGATACAACTGTCTTGTCTCGTCCAGCCACCAAGATAAGTTGATACAAACCTCCTATAGCATTTTTTATTTATTACAGGATTCTGGTTCCCCCTCTTTCGTGCTCATGAGCTGTTCATCTTCCACCATTAAAGGAGTGGAGCGGGACTTGGCCCTCACAGGACAGACATTGCTTTGATCTTTATGGCCTGTTTCATTGTTTGGACAATGTACAAAGCTTAGACAAGGTAGAAAGATCATCGATGTATGTATGACGTAAGTCGTTTCTGAAAAGTTTAGGGGTCTTATAATGATTTTGCTGTGGGGCCCAGTCATTTCTGGTTAAACCACTGCATATAGAGGTTTCACTTAACTAGATTTTCTAGGTCAGTGTGCAATGTAACATGATGTATTTCTTTTGAAACAGTGAAATTCTAAATAAGGGGACAAGTAGCATACACAAAAATACTGATCTACTCTACACACACTATCACAAGCCACAAAAAACTACACAGAAGTGTAAACATATTTTAAAATGAGGACTTTGCATATGTGAGCCCCATTAAAACACCTTTATTATTATTATGGCTTGTGGCTTTGTAGGAATCTCACCTAGCAGGGACCTCATCTTTTGCCTCTCTTCCTTGGACATCCTGATGCAGTTCTCTGTGAGGGTGTCATTGATTATCTTTGAGTTAACAAAAAAAAAAAAAAAAAAAAAAAAAAAAAAAAAAAAGAATTCATTATCAAGGCAAATCAGCTATGGGGTGATAGAACAAAATATCAATGATAGAACAATTGAAACTATGAAGCCACTGGAGGTCACTTATCAACAATGGGCAAATTTGCCCATGGGCAGTAACCCATGGCAACCAATTAAATACATTGTTCTAGTTGCAGCTGGTATTAAAAGGATATTCACTAAATGCATACGATAGTGATTCCTTGCCCCAATGTTCATAGAATCATTAAAAGCAGTCACTCAAAAACCAGGGAAGGACCCATTCCTATGTGCAGCGCATTTCCTTGAGATGTTGCCGCTTGAGGCGGCTCCAGTAATGCCACACCCCATCCGATGACTTTTCCAGGGGGAGGCAGCAACGCTAAAGTGGAGAGTGCAATATTGCTCTCTCACACTAGTAAAAACCAGAAATTCGGCTCTTAAAGGCACCAGAACCAGCTTTTTGCCGCCCCTGGAGACATAGCCGGCGCTGCCGCCTGAGGCGATTGACTCAGCTCGCCTCATTGGCGGAGCACCACTGCCTATGTGCTTGATACCACCCTATAGCTCAACTTATTGTATACTACCTCGCTGGTGCTTCAACCCAGACCCTTATAACCTTAACTTGCAATTCCAGGCACTTTTGGTACCTTCTTGGGAGGGACTGCACAGCTTCCCATATCGCTCCCTCAAAGACTCAGCACCAATACCTACAACCCTTACTACACCACGCAAAACTGTATTGTTGACTCTTAAACTCCTAACGCACTCCCCACCCATTCTATCCAGGTACCTCCCCTTGTGGGGGAATTACACATTATTGGGAATTTATCTTTTGGCCTATTCACTGATTGGTTGCTATGGGTAACTCTCCATGGCAAATTTGCCCAGTGTTGATAAATGAGCCCCATTGTATTTTCAACAGTCTTAGTGAATCTTAGCTTTAACTAATCATCCTAGACCCTTTAGGCCACTTGTATATTGAAATGATTCTTTGCTGCAAGCCATGGAAACTGGATTACGCACACCATAACAGATCCTACTACCTAAAATTATAGCTTGTAAAACCTCTAGTGAAAAAAGCTCTACTAAAGATAGTACAAAAACCACTACAAATCACAAGTGTCTCACCTGCTTGAAGATAAGATCAAGGGTCAAGGGGTTGTTAAAACTGTCTCTAGGATAAAATACCTGCAAGAAAAAAAATCACAGGTGAGAGCTATTATACTCCAATGCCTGAAAATCATTCTACAAATGGATCAGTCACAATACCATACATTGGCTTTCACCTCCAATTGCGTTCTTGCATTTAACAAATAGAATATCGATGAATTTTATTTATGTTAAAGATCAACCCCCCCTCACCTCCTTCCTGATATATATCCTCCATGGAACATTAGTGTATGAGTAGTACTCTTCACTATACTGGCGATGCAGCTGGGTCTGGATGTTCTCCTGTTCCTCAGACAGTTCCCGGTTCACAGTGACTGAAGAACAAAGACACCATGATGCGTGAGAAGAGAACCACTAACCATTATGTAAGGAGAGCATCAATTATAAGTGTTCAGTGTCAAATAGTTACCCGTGTAATGGATTTCTGGAAACAGTAACACCAAAAACAGTTCCACATGATCTCTACCTTGATATAAATGAAATGTCTGCTGGCTTATTAGGCCCTCCGACTAATATTAGACTCCTGCATCTTCTTAGTCTTAATCCAACAGCCACTTTTTTATCTTAATGGGAGGGGTCCATAAATTTAGGCAACAAAAGGAATACATTATACTCTGCAGTCGCAGACCATAGTGACACATTAAAAAAGTGTCCAATAACGACCCCATTTGACTTGAAAGAGGGTTTCCTGGACAATCTCAAGCTTTACAAATCTGGTCATGTATGGCAGATATAAAGAATATACTTACAATATCTAAGCTCAGGTGCCATCATAGTTCTAAGCCACGGACTATTTCATGCTAGCATATCAATAATATATTACATCTTCTCCTTAATTAAAATCAGAAATGAATATACAATACATGTCATGTGAAGAACTAACAACATATAAAACTAGGACTATATTATACCGACCTGTAGGTGCAGGTGTTGGTCTGACGTGGCTTACTGGTAGTTGGGCTACAGGTGTCTTTGTCTTGATGCTAGGAACAGGCTTTACTAAGGCCACCGTGTCTCTAGTTGCCTATGAAAAAAAATATTTACTTGTAAATCACTTATTTATAGCCCTGCTGGCTCATTACACATTATCCAAAATATTTTTCTTAATGAAAATGACTGATGGATTCTGTTACCCATATTTAAATTCATACAGTTGATTAATAGTATGTAATACCTCTATCTGATCAAAATGTTGTTTCTGATTTCCTAATTTCCCTGACCAGTAGAGATTAGTTTGGTGATGTTACCTTGGGCACATACGACATATTGGATACCGGTGTTGGGCCAGTGAGTGGATGGGTTGGCATCTGCCCCTTCAGGATATTTAGGGCTTCTTCGTGTGGATCTATTTTTCTCCCGAATATTTTTGCTGGTTGCTTCCTGTGAGACGGTAAGAAACCGTAAAGCTGTTATCAGTCAATGTCTGTAGATGGATCAAATGCAAGAACTTCTTGAAAACTCGAATACTAATCATGTCTGATGTTGTCATTCCACCATGTGAACTGAGACATGTAAAAGAAGGTAATACATTCCATCATCTGAATGATGGTGACTGAAAAAAAAGCTCTCTCTGATAAGTTCCATGTTTTTCCCTATGTATTGAATGTCCATACTTCAAATCTGACCAAGCTTATCTGAAGAACATTATACATCTGTCATGGTGCCATCATGGCGTTTGTGAATATTGTGAGAGGGTTGTATTCTTTATATGACAGTGCTATCCTCCCTTTCTCATACTGCAGGCCCATAAACCATGTTTGAGGTTCAAATTATATTACAATGTACTAAAAGTAGGTTTATAGAGTTCATGGGCATGCCTTGAAGAACTTCATCCATCTTCCTGTTCTAGAAAACAGTTGGTTGAGGATATCCTGTACTCACCTTACAACAGGTGTTGGTTGTCTGGCGGCACCAGGCTGCTTATAACGATTAATTATGTCCTTAATGTTGTGGCTTGGCTCTGAAAAGTGCTCTGAATTCATTGCAGAGTGTTGTATAAGGTCTTCTGGGTGGTGGGGTGGACCTGACCATACAAGCAAATGAAAGAGATATAATTGTGGCCCAGCAATTATTTTGCACACATCATTTTATGGAGGTCATAAAAATGCCTTGGCTGACCACATTCGGCCTTCAGTGGGACATCCCTTCTAATGATGATTGCTGCACCTTTTGCATGTAGTGAGCCAATTAATGCAACACTATGTATCTGAGGGTATTTTATTTAAAATAACTATGTGATACAAAGAGGCTTACGGAGCCCTTGAGCTGGCTGAAGGTCATGGAATCTCTTGGAAGACCACATCCACCCCTAGGACTAAAGTTGGACAGCCCTACTTTAAATCACTTGTTTTATAAGATGATGTATATACAGGGGAAGAGTTCAAGCTGCAGTTTAGGACCTCTAGCTCTAACACCATGCAATATGAGAAGATAGTGACTACATATAGGGGGATATTTACTAAAACTAGAATTTATCTTATTTTTTAATTAAAACAAAGACGACCTAACGCCCATCCGCGAATTTCACTCATTTATCAAAAAATCATCTAAAAAAGGAGGTGCGGGGAAAGTCTTGACAAAATCTTGCAACAATTTTAATCGTACAACTTTTTCAAATTTGACACTCAAGTCATACAATTCGGAATATCATACGAAAACACAGATTATAATGTCAATAAACACCTTTAAATTGTAAAAGGGATGTTGACTTCTGCATAACTCGACAGGTTATAGATGGAGTATGTTTCGGTTTTGGATTTTTAGCAGCTTTGCGATATTATAAATCTCTAAATATTCAAGTTTATTTTTTTATCTAAAAATTCATGTTTGCCCCCTAAAAAACTCTCCCAGAAAAAAATGAGGCTTCATAAATAGGCCTCTAAATCTCACCAGGTCTACGTTGGGAGCTCTCTCTGGCGGTTGATATTTGTATCCTACTTGGAGTCCCATTAACAACGTTTCTCTGTGAACAGCAGATACAGTATGAGGCAAATGAAAAACATAGACATTACATGTAGCATTTTATGCCTTCTAGAGGGTGTAATCATTGACCCTAAGTGGAGGGATGTTGCATATGTTCTTTACATTACAAACAGAATAAATGTATAAGTGACCTTATACCTGGAATGGAGCCCCAGTTCTTGGCATGGGTGCTACTGTAGGGGTTACTCGTTGTGAATTTAAGTGGGTAGGCTGGGTTGTCATGCTGGGTCCAGGGCTGTGGGTCATTGACATCTCAGCAGGATTGTTCACCATCTGTTGCTGAAGGGCCATGGCCTGCATAGTCATCTGCTGGGCCTGGGACATAAGATATATTGATGACGTACAGATGGAGCGCATGGCCATTACAAAGTTTGCTCTTCAGGAAATCAACTTTATGGTAAGCAAGTTGATGTGTTTATATTTCAAAAAATGTAGTAAGTCCACACAGTCTTATGGTGTTGCTTACCAACAACATAGCTTGCTGGTTGATGTAGGCTTGCTGTTGGGCATACATACTCTGGTCCAAACCTAAGAAAGGAAGCACAGACCTTAAAAAAACAACACTGTAACATTCTTATGTCTGGAAATTCTCATTTTAGTGATCACTATCTGTAAGATATATCAGTTACTATAATTACTTCGTTCAGCTGCAATGAATGAAGGCACTGTTCCTATCATCAAAAAGCAATGGTTACAGCAAATGTTAATTCCCTGGAAAAATGCTAAATTGTATATTCTAATCACAGTTCAGGTAGAGACTGAAGTTTATTACTAAGAGGGTGCTATGGTTTATTAATGTCCCCAAGGTACAAATGAAATGAACCCTTCACAGATGATATATAATCCCTCCCTGTTACTTACCTGCACTGTGTGCCTCATCACCAGAAAAGTTGGAGTCTCTGGGGACCTCACGTCCATCTCTTCCTCCCACCCCTCCACCGCCCTTCATCTTTTGGGACATTGCAGTTAACTTCTCCAGATCCTGCAAAGGTGAAGGGAGTCAGTGACTGGGATGTGGGTTCTCTGCATGTTTAAGCTGAACGTGATACCTGAGCGAGGCTGCTGTGCTCAGAGGCCGGGATCAAGTGACAGCGGGCCAAGAACACAATGCGGCAGGGAATCTTAAAAAGCAGCTGGTGTAAGCTAATCTGCATCATACACCAGACTCAGTCAACTGCTTAGGCAGCAATACATATCATAAGGTGTTCTCTGTAATCATAATATTTACAGCCACAATTGAATGGCACTGGCTGTGTTCACAGAATATCTGCAGGCC
>CM044447.1:122077213-122096483 GCA_024363595.1 Xenopus borealis | reverse complement strand
TTACCAACACCTTGGTACCAAATAGTATAATGCCAGTGTTGATGGCAGCTGATTCAAAACTATTATGTTATCTTACCAAGACACTGTACCTCAGAGTGAACCCCACACACGAACACATTGCAGAATAATACTGGATAATTAAACTCACTGTTGCTTCTACACAGAACTTTAGTTTGGGATAACAGGGGAATGTTGGGAAAGATACTCACGGTGGATTCTCTCCTAGGGCCTTCCCCTCATACTTGAGCACATGGTCTGTCCCATACATATTCAGCATCTTGTATGGGTTCATTGAGAGCAGGATACTGCCTATATATGTCTAGGAGAGAGTTGTTTAAAGGGTTACTACCTTCATATAATGAATGCCTCTTATTATATTCAATTATAATGTAATATTATTTCCTGTCATATTGGTATTAGAGGTGTATCATAAAGCTCCACTACGAACAGCATATGGTAAGAATCACTGCAATAAAGTGTCATTTATCTGCTTTGCTTTCTGGCTTTGAATGTACAGCCATAAATCAAGACAGAACTGCTGTTGTTTGCCCGAAAGAAAATAACATTACTTACCAGGAAATAGATTCCATAATACAAACAGTAAAAAATGCCAATATCTTTTTCTGAGTATAATCTTTCTGTCCCCAAAACTGCCTTGCTTCAGACATTATTGTTCTCAGGAAAAAATAACTCAGTTTTATTCTAATAACAATATCCTTTTAATTTCACTTCCCTGTCACATGACTTTATAGTTACTCACGTAGATTATTTCTCTGTCAAATCTATTCCGCAGATTACTGAGAACCGAAGCCTCTTGAAGGTCCCTGAAACACACACATACAATGAGCGAATACCCAAAATAAGAAGTTAAAGGGGAAGGAAAGCCTTAAAGGGGTGGTTTTTAGTATGTTATAGAATTCTAAACAACTTAATTTTCTTAATTTGTTTTTTAATTATTTGCCTTTTTCTTCTGATTCTTACAACTTTCAAATCAGGGTCACTGGCCCCATCTAAAAATCAAATTCTCTGTAAGGCTAAAAATGTATTGTTATTGCTACTTTTAATTCTCATCCAAAGTATTTTCATTAAAAAAATTACTTTTCTATAAGCATGTCACATTGGATAATTTTATATAGAAAAGATGCAGTTTTAAAGGAAAACTATACCCCCTGAACAATGTAGGTCTCTATAAAAAGATATTGCATAAAACAGCTCATATGTAAAACCCTGCTTCATGTAAACAAATAATTTTCATAATGGGATCCTAGGATTCCCGGTGTACACAAACTTGTACACTTCTTCCTGTTACAGTTAGAGCTGCAGTATTTCTGGTCAGGTGATCTCTGAGGCAGCACACAGACCATCACGAAATGGTGGTTCAAGGCAGGAGATGTAAAATGGCAATATTTACTTAAATATATATATCGGTTTGGTAAGATTCTTTAATATGTCACTTAATTTGATATAAACTATCTGTTGCTTAAAGGGAAATTCAACCCCCCAGGCGCTAAGCCCTCCCCCCACCCCGCCGTAGGCCCCCCTGCCTTGCTCCTCACCGCTTGTTCCTGGATGCTGCTCCATCGGTGGCGCATGCGCAGTAGGATTCTAGTACTATTGCGCATGCGCACAAAGTTCAATCGTTGAACAAGGGTGGGTGGGGGGTCAGGTGTTAGCACAGGGGGTTGAATTTCCCTTTAAGTATTCATTTTTAGAGTAAAGTTTTCCTTAAAGTACTAAGGGCCGTCCCCCTGGCTTATCCGATTCACAGTGCTCACACACAGGGCCGGATTTACATAGCGGGCACCCCTAGGCACACTACCGTTCGTTGTCCCCATACTCTACTCTTTATTAACAAATTTTTATCATCAGGACTGGAGCAATGGGGATTTGCGCATGGGAAATGTAAAAAACTATTGTATCTCCTACATATCCCCAGTTTTTCTGAATCAATGTGGGTGTGGCTGGGCAGTATGCTGCCCCTTAAAATCCTGCCACCCTAGGCCTGGGCCTAGGTGGCCTTTCCACAAATCCAGGCTTGCTCACACAAACACATGCATGCTAGGTTACATCGCCCAATGGATGGACAGAGCTCTGTCACTGCTCCTGCGCTACTTCCTGTTACAGTTAGAGCTGCATTATTTCATGTCATGTGATCTCTGAGGGAACACAGACCATCACAAAATGGTGTCTCAAGGAAAAAGATGCAAATGGGCGATGTTTACTTATATGTACATGCCAGTTTGATTCTTTAATAGGCTATTTATGGTACAAATGATCTGTTGGTTAAATATTAATTCTGATTTTCCCTTATCTTATACGCACACAGCCCATGGGTAGATAACCTGAAAACCCCACAGAAGCTGCCCTACCTCTGGCAGCCATATTGTTTTGCAAAAACAACCAACAATACTTACTCCAGCTGAGTCATGTCATGGAAGCCATACTCCTCGTTCTGCTCCTCGCGGCCCATGCTCTGAGGGTTCCGCGCAGGCTGCATCTGAAAACAAGTACAGCAAAAACACTGGATTTATTATGTTCTTTCATCCTCGCTCCTTCCGACCACAAATCTTCAACATATATGTCCTTGGATTTTAGCCAGAACTCACACCAGCAGCCTTCTTCAAGCCCTCTCATCTCAAACTTTAACCCTGACCACCTTCGCTTTTCATTGGATTTTACTGGCCTGGCAGGTACAATACCAGATCTGGTTAGGGATGCACTGAATCCACTAATTGGGCTTCGGCTGAATCCCCAAATTCTTCATGAAAAATTAGGCCGAATACCGAACCAAATCCAAGTTTGCATATGCAAATGAGTGACAGGAAAGTAAAAAGTGGAAAAAACTTTTTTTACTTCCTTGTTTTGTGACAAAACATTAGGTGATTTTCCTTCTTGCCCTTTATTTGCATATGCAAATTAGGATTCGGTTCGACCAGGCACAAGGATTCAGCAGATTCAGAATCCTTCTGGAAAAGGCAGAATCCTGGCCAAATCCCAAACCCAATCCTGGATTCGGTGCATCCCTAGTTTTAACAAGGAAGGAGAATCTGATTAAGTGACAATTAGGAAATATTGGTGTAATATGCCACAAATAAAAAGAGCAAAAGGCACTCCCCATAAAGTAAATCACAGTCCAAATGAAGACGTTGAGTACTAGTCACTTTCTATGGCAACTTACAGCAGCGCCTCTGGCATTTGCCAGAACCTACAGAGTGCCAGTCCGGGCGTGACAGTGAGTGATCCTGAGTGAACCCGGCGGGTTTGAGGCAGTTAGAACCAAACCACATCTTAAATTTGGTGAGGGTCTGAATTGCAAATGTTTAACTGCTAAATATAAATGACTAAAAGAGATGCTAAATGAAATAATAATTTAAGTTGGCAGCACCTGTATTCATTTGGTACAACTTTCCAGTTGGTCTTCATCAGTGGTGCAACTAGATATTACTGGGCCCCACAGCAAAGTATTTTTCAGTCCCCCAAAATGTCTTGAGATTGACCTGTTTTAACAATATTCATTGAAATGATATAGGAATAAGGGAATTGTGGGGCCCCTATACCTCCTGAGCCCCCTGCAACTCTAGTCTTCTGGTCTTATGACTCTGGTTTTTCTAACACTTCTTCACTGACCCCATCTTAAAAAAAAGTATCTGCAAGACTACAAATTTGTTGTTATTGGGGTTTTTTAGGGTAATTTGGACCCTAGCAACCAGATTTCTGAAACTGCAAACTGGAGAACTGCTGAATAAAAAGCTAAATAACCTAAAAAACACAAATGATAAAAAATGAAAACCAATTGAAAATTGTCTCAGAATAGCACTCATCATGGTGAAAAATTAATGTAAAGGCCAACAGCCCCTTTAAGTACCTTGTACTGTAAGATCAAGCCCTTAATATGCATTTTAAACAGACTTATACCCTATACAGCACTGCAGTAATGGAGATGAACAAGTTCTAGATTCCTTGAGTCTGTGTGTCACTGTGTTAGCGGGGAGTGACATGGGAATACAATCGTTCCTATAGCTCATACTTTATACCCACAGTCTGGGGAAATACAAGCAGCGCCTGCTTCTCTGTAACAAGACTGTATTACAGGTCTGTGCTTATAGGATTACACGGGCAGACTTTTCTTTGTTGAAGGCCAGAAGGCTCTTTGTATGATAAAGGGTTAACCAGTCACAGGTATTCATGGCACAATCATCTCATTACCACCTCCCATGTAGTCGGAGCTATCATTGTGGTGATAGGGCAAAACGTGTAGAAGGGGCTGTGCACCTTTGAGTTAACGTTTAGTATGATGTAGAGCAGGGATCCCCAACCTTTTGAACCCGTGAGCAACATTCAGAAGTAAAAGGAGTTGGGGAGCAACACTAGCGTGAAAAATGTTCTTGGGGTGCCAAATAAGTGCGGTGATTGGCCATTTGGTAGCCCCTTTGTGGATTGTCAACCTACATTGAGGCTCTGTTTGGCAGTACACCTGGTTTTTATACAACCAAAACTTGCCTCCAAGCCTGAAATTAAAAAATAAGCTCCTGCTTTTGCTTTTAGGCCACTGGGAACAACATACAAGAGGTTGGAGAGAAACATGTTGCTCACAAGCTACTGGTTGGGGATCACTGATGTAGAGAGTGATATTCTGAGACAATTTGCAATTGGTTTACCTTTTTTTATTATTTACGGTTTTTGAGTTATTTAGCTTTTTATTCAGCAGCTCTCCAGTTTGTAATTTCAACAATGCAATCATGCATTGATTTGTATAAGAGACTGGAATATGAAAGGCCTGAATAGACAGATAAAAATTAGCAATAACATTATACTATAGCCCTACGGAGAATATGCATTCTAGATGGGGTCATTGACCCCCCCATTTGAAAACTGGAAAGAATCAGAAAAAGAAGGCAAATCATTCAAAAACGACAAGAAAGAAAATGTTAAGACCAATTGAAAAGTTGCTTAGAATTAGCCATTCTATAACACAAGGGTCCCCAACCACCAGGCCACGGCCCAGAAGCAGGCCACGGACAGTCTGGAATTGTGCTTCCAAGTCTAGCCCACAATTAATGAGGCACATTGAATTAGACGCCAGCACACTGAACTGGACGCTGGCACACCAGAATTGGATGCCGACCCCCCTCAACCCCTCTGACCCCACCTTGACCCAACCCCGACCCCACCCCTGTCGACAACGGTCCCCAGGCCAAAACAGGTTGGGGACCACTGCTATAACATACTAAATGTTAACTTAAAGGTGAACCACCCCTTTAAAGAACAAGTAAACGTTTTTTTTTTCTATCTCTAAATTTGCTCTAAACAGCCCCTCAAATTAATGTACCTTAGTCCCTGCTGCAAGTCTGCTCTGGTTTCTGTGTTATCAGCAGCTTGTTTCCTCTTCTTCCTGGTGCAGAGTGAAGCCCCGCCCCATAGCTTTCTGAGCTGACCTTATATCTTGGACTAGTCCAGAAGATCATTTGCATACTATGACATAGCAGAGAGCAGTGTGTGTAGCAGCTTTTGCTTGGGGAAACTAGCTTACTAATGAAACACTGGCTCCCTCTTCCTCTCTATTGTGGAACAGCAGCAAATGGACTGCTCAGTAAACTAAAAGGCGGGGCTTCACTCTGCACCAGGAAGAAGGGGAAACAAGCTGCTGATAACACAGAAACCAGAGCAGACTTGCAGCAGGGACTAAGGTACATTAATCTGGGGGGCTGTTTAGAGCAAATTTACAGAAAGAAAAAGAAAAACATTTACTTTTCCTTTAACTAAAACTGAAGGGCCCCAGAGACAGGAGGACAACAGCAGGGCAAGGTGGAGACAGTAGGACAACATGGAAGCCAAAGGGCAAGATCAGAACAGCAGAGCAAGATGGTTGTTGTACAACTCCCAGAAGCCCCAGGAGCAAAATGGTGTCAGGTGAGAGTTTTAATTTAACAGCTAAAGGGCTTTAGGTTTGTAGTTATAATTCGTACAATTTATACACTTTGTATACAAATAATGTAGCCTCACAACATATGTTGTACCCTGAGTTTCTACTTTCCCATAGGCAGATTTGATAACACTTAGGGGCAGATTTGTTAAATTGAAAATTTGAATTTTCCAATTTTTTTTACGGTCAAAATTGTCAGCTTCAACTAGGGAGTTATTCAAATTCGATTAGAGTTTTTCAAATTATTCAGATTCGATTTTTCAAGATCTATCATACTCTAGCCCTCGAATTCGACTATTCGCAACCTAAAACCTTCCAAATTTAAGTCAATCGGAGAGGTCCAGGGATCAATTTAGAGTTGTTTGCAGCCTTCCTGACATTCAAGTTTTTTTCGGAGAAAAAAGTTGAATCGAGTTTTTAAAATTCGATTCAAGTTTTCAGGTCAATTTAATTCTTCCGAGTTTAAAAAAAAAATTTTTTTTTTAAATAAATTTCGATTGGTCTAATTCACGGGAGTTTTTAAAAATTCACATGACTTTGAAATTGGACCTCTGATAAATGTGCCCTTTGAGGCCATAAAGTTGTTTATTCTGTGTCTTCAACATGAATGGGACATAGTGGGGTGCAAAAATAGTACTGGTATGGGATCACTTATCCAGAAACCCAATATACAGAAAGCTTCAAATTATGGGAAGGATAAATACCATAGGCTCCATTTTAAGAAAATTATTTTAAAATGATTTTTTTCCCTCTTTTATAATAAAACAATACCTAGAATATGATCACAACTAAGATAAAATTAATCATTATTGGAGGCAAAACCAGCCTATTGGGTTTAATTATGTTTAAATGATTCTTTAGTAGAATTAAGTTATGTGATTCACGAACAAGGTTTAAGTAGTTTAACCAATTAGTGTGAGGTGTGGTTACTAGTGGTAACTTGATTCAAAAGGAGAAAAAGAGAAAGTAGTAACCCCACACTTAGGTTTATAAAATAAGTACTATATAATAAAACTGTTTTTAATTAATTCAATTCTAAAAGGACTAACACACAAATTCCAAAATTGCTCGCTAGTCTCCAATTATAATGTCCCAATAATTTAGTTTTCAATCCATTAAATAATCAATTAATTTAATAAAGTGCTAATGCTTCATCAATAAATTATAAAATCAGTAATCAATCAATTAAATAAAGTGCCAGTGCTTCATCAATTGCCAAATATCAGTGTAATTCATTCATTAAAAAATAGTTCATACGACACTTAATTATGATGAATAGTATACGGCTACTTCATCAAATAGAAATTCATTAGAAGAAATATGATTGTGATGATGAATTACAGGGAACTCTAACTATCACTCATGTATTATAAGGGATAATGTACCCCCTACTGTAAATGATAAGGATATTAGAAGTCACTGAGGGGTGTGACCATATAAATTCACAAGGCTGCAGGCTGAGTTATACAGGGAACTCTGAGTATCACTCATGTATTATAAGGGATAATGTACCCCCTAATGTAAATGATAAGGATATTAGAAGTCACTGAGGGGTTGTTCTGTGACCATATAAATTCACAAGGCTGCAGGCTGAGTTATACAGGGAACTCTGAGTACCACTCGTGTATTATAAGGATAATGTACCCCCTACTGTAAATGATAAGGATATTAGAAGTCACTGAGGGGTTGTTCTGTGACCATATAAAGGCTGCAGGCTGCAGGCTGAGTTATACAGGGAACTCTATCACTCATGTATTATAAGGGATAATGTACCCCCTACTGTAAATGATAAGGATATTAGAAGTCACTGAGGGGTGTGACCATATAAAGGCACAAGGCTGCAGGCTGAGTTATACAGGGAACTCTGAGTATCACTCATGTATTATTAAGGATAATGTACCCCCTACTATAAATGATGTGGATATTAGAAGTCACTAAGGGGTTTTGTCACCATATAAAGACACAATGATAGAAGTGCCAAGTGGAATGTTAATGTGGCTTTTAATATAATTATACAGATAGTTTAAAGTAGAGGGTGAATTAAAATGCTATTGTAATTTTAAAGCATCTAGTTTTATCAAAACAGAAAACTTTGCAGCACAAAAATGAAATAGGAATCATATAGGAAGAAGATTGTTGTCATGATAATGTACATTTTAAGTGCAGCCCTCAAGTTCAATTCCAAGCAGAAAGGTCTAAACTAAAGTGACTTAAAACACCATGCATACATTTCATGTAGGAGGGCAATATTCAATGTACAGCATTACATAGCAGAACTCTAATGTAATTTTGGATGCTTGTTTAGGTCAAAGTCAGTTGCATTTTTAGGTGTAACATGCAAAGGAAGCCCTGTCAGTGACACTTCCACAAGGCCAGTCTAAACTGACTTGAGAGCAAATTTCACCGCATCTTACTTTAGTAATAAGCCCTCATATGTGCATACATAACAGAATATAGTCTTACCTTGTCATTCCACTGGGGCTTTTGGTTCATACTGGCCATTTGTTGAAAGTTCCTTGGGGACATCCCTCCACGATGGGGATGGTAA
The DNA here is from genome assembly GCA_024363595.1 of Xenopus borealis. Lineage (NCBI taxonomy): Eukaryota > Metazoa > Chordata > Amphibia > Anura > Pipidae > Xenopus > Xenopus borealis. The sequence continues at coordinate 122,088,012 of CM044447.1, read as the reverse complement.
CCAGATTCTCTTCCTCTGGCCCTGTTTGACTCTCCTCTTATAGAATTTGACCAAGGCATATGGGCAGATTTATTGGATGACCAAGTCCCTTGCATCTCATGGAAGTTTACTGTGTTTTGCCTTTGCCAGGGTGGCTTCCTTAGAGTTCCACGTCCTTTAAAAGAGCCCATTCTTTGTACTTGTGGCATTACTACAGCATACCTCCCCACCCCATCTTCACTCTCCCCATTGTAATAGTCTATGGGTGCTCGTATTGGGCCCGAACCCATATACATGCCTCTTGGATGTGGAAATCTTGGGACAGAATTGCTAGCTCCAGCCATAGTTGGAGGGCCTTGATATTTCATAAAAATACTAGGGTTTGCTTTAGGAGAACCAGGGAGAACTTGGTTTAGTGATTCAGCCATGAAGCCACCTAAGGACTTTAATCCCATCTGTGGAGATGGTAATCTAGAAGTATTTGATGCTCCCATATACAACATTGGACTTTGTCGTGACGTAGCAGTGGGTGAGCGCCTCATGTCATCATAAGATATACTTTGTGGTGGATCATAGGATCCTGATATAGAATCTATATCTCCCATTGGTGTTTGCCCAGCTGTTAAGGGTTCATATCCATCAAAGGGTGGGTCTGTGATTATGTTTTTTGGGGCACGACTCACTGGTGGAGAAAGCTTTCTATGCATTGATAGTTGTACTGAGGAGGGTGGAGCCTGAGACAGTCCCACAAGAGGATGGCCAACGCGCTTCCAAAACGGTGTTGAGTTTGATGGGGGTGGCACAGGGTTTCCTCGTAAACTATTTTTCTTCATTGTAGACTTTGGTCTTTCAGAGCCATCTTGGAATTCTCTGGAGTTCAAAACACTGTCTTGCATGTGTAACATTTCTGTTCCTGTATTTGGCCGAGGTAAACTTGATCTTCCCCTTATGGTGTCAAACCTAGTTTTATTTGATGATTGTGGTTGTTTATAGAAAGTGGCAGATTGTAATGATGCAGGCTGAGGTTTTCTTGACAGAAATGGACTACTTCCTTGATTTTGTAGCATTTGTGATATAGGGCTAGATGGAGGTCGACTACTGGATCCTTTCATGCTATCATATCTTCCCATTACAGGTAATCTTGGCTGCTCCGGCTCTCTAGAAAACAAAGGATGGTTTCCTTGTGGTGCCCCTATATTTGGTAATGGCATTCTTGTGGTTCCACCCATAATTCCATGTCTTCCCATAACAGGTGATTTTGGTGACTTCTGAAAATCCCCTAACAATAAATTATGACTTTCTTGTTGGTTTATCATCTGTGTCATGGGATCAGATGGGATTGTCCTGGAAGTACTTCTCATGCTATCATATCTTCCCAAATCTGGCAATATTGATTGGTCAGAAAAAGAACGAGATGTTGAAGGGGACCCTTGGGATTCTCTGGCCATTAAATTGCCAATTGACATTCTTGACACTGATCCTTTTTGTGGTATGGGATTTGATGGTGCAGTCACACCGGATTGTTTAAGATGCCTCATCAATGAGCCCCTCATTAATGGCTTCACTGCTTCAGTAGGGGGTTCATTATCTCGTGGCCAACCTTGAATAAATCTCTCTTGTTGATCATCCACTGTGCCACCTATTGACCCTGACATTTGTTGCAAGAAAGACAACTCATTATCTGATTCATTTGCATGGTAGAAATCTGAGCTTATATTGTCTACATTTCTTCTTGTGGGCTGAGGTGATGCCGGCATCCCAAAACCCCTTTGGAATTTGCTGTTACTTCTTTGGAGCACTGGGCTTGACTGAGGTGATGCTGGATAGGGTGATACTGTACGGTCATTCTGAGGCCTTAATCCAGGCTGTTGATGAGCATTAGTCCCCACAGATTTGATAGACATTTGAGGGGAAGGATTCTTCACTAGTTCACCCCTTAAACTATTTCCCATTCTTATTGAAGGTTGAGGGGATGGAGGTGCAATATTTTTGGCATTAGATGACCAGTGGGCCATTCTTGTTGGTGACGGGGACCTCGGAACAGTAGCCTTATGGGGGGAAGAATGAATATCTTGCTTTCTCATTGAGGAATGAATTGGAGGGTTCATTTGTTCTTGTTGGCTGTGTGATTTTGCATTTGATTTGTTTAAGCCAAAGGCATTCATAGCAGGCTTTGGGGAAAGTGGTCTCTGCCTTGTGGATAAATTAGGAGAAGGAGGCATTTGTATATCTCTTTCATGATTATAAAACTTGTGAACAGGCTGAGGGGACTGCCAAGTAGGCTGAGGAGATGGCTTTGCTTCCGTGTTATTATTATTAGATGCTGAAAATTTAAGTTTTCTATTGAAATTCGATGAATCCATACCAGCCAACTTTAGACCAAATCTCTTATGGTAGGGCTGCACAGAATCTTGATCGTCTGCCTGATTTTTCTGGAGGTCTTCCAAATGCTGAGCAGAAGGTGTATTCTGTTTCTGGAATCCCCCATGGTTCACTGGGCCTTTCATGAATTTTAGGGATGGTTGTGGAGAAGGTGTTTGTGGGACATTGTTCTCTACAAAAGCATTCCTATTAGGAGGTTCAGAGGGTGGCTGAGTATTTCTTTGATTCCAGTTTTGCTGAGCAGAAGGCGTATTCTGTTTCTGGAATCCCCTATGGTTCACTGGGCCTTTCATGAATTTTAGGGATGGTTGTGGAGAAGGTGTCCGTGGGACATTGCTTTCTGCAAAAGCATTCATATTTGGAGGTTCAGAGGGTGGCTGAGTATTTCTTTGAGTCCAGTTTTGCTGAGCAGAAGGTATATTCTGTTTCTGGAATCCCCCATGGCTCACTGGACCTTTCATGAATTTTAGGGATGGTTGTGGAGAAGGTGTCCGTGGGACATTGTTCTCTACAAAAGCATTCCTATTTGGAGGTTCAGAGGGTGGCTGAGTATTTCTTTGAGTCCGGTTTTGCTGAGCAGAAGGTATAGTCTGTTTTTGGAATCCCCCACGGTTCCCTGGGCCTTTCATATATTTTAAAGATGGTTGTGGAGAAAGTGTCCGTGGGACATTGCTTTCTACAAAAGCATTCCTATTTGGAGGTTCAGAAGGCAGCTGAGAATTTCTTTGTCTCCGAATTTGCTGAGCAGAAGGTATATTTTGTTTCTGGTATCCCCCATGGTTCAGTGGACCTCTGAAAAGTTTTATGGATGGTTGTGGAGAAGGTGTACGTGGAAGATTGCTTTCTACAAAAGCATTTCTATATGGAGGTTCAGAGGGTGGCTGGGTATTTCTTTGATTACCACTATGCTTTAAAATTGGCTTTGGCTCAAGTGTCTTTTTCATAAACTGTCCCAATGGACTGCCAAATGCTCTTGGAGAGAAGTCCTGTGATTCATTTTCTTGGTAATTCTCCTGATGATTTACACTGAATCTCTTGCCCACTGGTTTTGCAGAGAGTAACTTTTGAACACCTCTTGCATATGGCTGTGTATAATTTTTTTGCACAGACTTTGCAAAAAGTGATTTGTTAGGTGGTTGCCTGTAATGTCTTTGTTGTTGGGCAGGAGGCATTAAGGGCTCATCTTCTTCCTCCTCCTCCTCTTCCTCATCATAATCAGTAAAAGAAATACGAGGTGATGGGGGTAGAGCGACATCTAATTTTTCTCTGCCAAAAAGTTTTACTTGAGGCCTTGGGAAAAGCTTATATTTTCTATTTATTGATAATGTGGAAGGCATTTCTTCTTCCATGTCTTGGTCCTCATAATAATTTTCATCACACCCTGCCATTGCTTCATCAGTTTCCATGACATCATCCATGGGCTGGGCATATGGGTTTAATGGCTCAGCATAAGGAGACACCAGGTAATCATTGTAGTTAGGGTCATTTGTAGAGTTGTACTCATCCATATCATTAAATTCAGAGTAATTGCTCTGATCACTGAAAGATACAAATGGGTTTCTTTCACTTTCCATTGTGCCATAAGGATTCATTGCATCTCCATAGTATCCCATTCCATTTTCTTCAAAATCATAGCCTGAATAAGCATTTGGTGGGTTATGAACATCTACCTGATAATCAAATCTAGAATTCTGACTCTTCAGCAAATGGCTGTCCTCATCATAATACTCCATGTTTTCTTCATATGAAGGATAGTCCTCATCCATTTGGTATCCAGCATAGTTATCATAGTCTAGTTCTTCTTCTCCAGGATATGAGTCATAACCATAGGGAAGTCTGTTATCGTTGCCTAGGTATCCCTGATCATCAAAACCATATTCTTCATCACCGTAGTCATAATATTCTGTGGATGGGTCATCATATCTGCCAGGACCTTGCGGTGTATATCTTTGAGTTGGAAACCTTTGGTGCCGGTATGCTTCAAAGTTTTTGGGATGCCCATAAACATCCTCATTCTGGCCATAAAATCTGTGAGCACCAGGAAATCTTTGCAAGTTTGCCTGGTACTTGCGAAACTCATCCTGTGTGGGAAAAGGTAGCTTATGTGCCCCCATTCGAGACAGCCATGCCTCCTGTATGGCTCTGTCATTCTCCGAATACCCACTTTTCTTGGCTAGAAATTTTTTGGTTAACCAGCTAGCAGCAGCGGATACTTTAGTAAGTACCTTTGCTTTGGGCTGAAACTTTTCCTTTGCTTTTTTCCTCCCAAAAAGGCCACTAAGCAGACCCCCTGGCCCCTTCTTTTCTGGCTGGTCTGTTTTAGATGCATTTCCCCCAAGCCGTATCAGCATGAAAGTGGGTTTTTGCTTGGTGCCATCACTTGGCTTGGGCTTAGGAGTCTGCTTCTTTGCACTTTTCCGCAAGCCCAACATAAGTTTGGAAGTGTTTTTGAGCATTGCAGCTGACTTCTTCTTTTTGTTCAGTAGAGATGATGCCACAAATTTTTGCCTGAAACCTGTAAGAAGCTTTGATGCTGCCTTAAAGTGACCCTTTTTGGATCTTCTTGGATTCATTTGCCGGAATTTCATAAACAGCCTTGATGTTGCCTTTAAACTCTTCTTTTTTTTGGGAGGCTGAGCAGGTTTTTTTGCCAGCCCTGCCATTGCCTTTGTTGCCCCCTTTAGTTGAGCTCTTGTAATATCCTTTCTCAGTGCATCCTCCTTGGGCTTTGGTTCATCTTTAGGAGCTGGTTGACCTCTCCTCCGATTGCCTTGATTCATTCCTACCATTGCTTTGGATGCTCCTTTTAAAGCCGCGACACCCTTCTCTCTGCCTCTTCTCTTCCTGGCATCTACTTCACTTTCTTCTTCTTCTTCCTCCTCATTTTTGCTCTCTTCACTTGCCTGCTTGATAAGCTCTGCATCAGAGGCCTCCTCCGACTCACTGGTTACTTCTTTCTTTGCTTTCTTGGCATCTTTCCCTTTCTTTTTGTCATCTTTTTCCTTGCCTTTCCCTCCTTTCTTTTCATCCTTTTTGGGTGCAGGTTTAGAAGAAGCAGCAGGTTCTTTCCCTCCTCCTTTCTTTGCTGCTTTGGTATCACCTTTCTTTCCCCCCATGATGAGGACCTCCTAAGCTCATACTAAAACAACTGCCTGGATTTGCCGTTGAGCACAAGTCTCCAAAGTTCCTCCTCTCTGTGAATTTCGGCACCGCAGTGAGCTGAACAAACCTAGGCACAGGACACAGTCAAGCAACTGCAGCACTAGCACTGTGCAGACCTGAATGCTCATGCTGTTAAATGATACTTGAAAAGGAAGTAAATAGTAATTCAAGTACAACCAATGTCTTCACATTAATTAACAAATATACTCTGTGCTCCTAAGGTGCCTTCAGAGAAAAATGCTCATGAATATGAAATTCTTTCTAGATCGAGCATATTTTGTTACCTTGCAAGGGGCCATGGACTGGTGATCCAGAAAAGCATCCTCTGTTCTTGGCAGACATAGCATCCAAACTTTGAGTGAAATCCTTAATATATCCAGAAGAACAAATAGTCATCTAGGCAACCAATCCACTTAATGTTAATTGGCAAGGAATCCCTTGAAGAAAAGTCTCCATGTAAGATCTATAGGCTTCGCTGCGAAACCCCTGAAGGGGATTCCTATTACTCTTTAATCCTCCGGCACTGTTTTGCTTCTGCTGGGCAATAGAATAAAGGAGCCAAGATATAGTGGTGAAGCCCTTGTGCTGTAACAGTATCTTCTTGGCTCAGTTTAGTATTAATAATGCAGGCAGGCTGTACCATTGCTATTTTACCACTCTGAAACTTTTCCAAAGAAATGAGCAAAAGGCCAAAGGAAGAAGCAACAGCATAATATACTCTGCGCTGCTCTTTCACGATGAAAGTACTTCCCACCATTAAAGCAAACACTGGGAATAATTTGCCGCTTGATTATATTGTGTTAATGCCAGAACCTGATACAGGTCATAGCGGCCACACAAGCCGTTACTTAGATTGGCTCTGACACACCCAAGAGAAAATCTACAAGCTAGTTACACTTGATCACACATTATGCAAGGCAATCATGTTACACTGGCTAATTGTCCCTGCTCAAATCGGAATAAAAATAGGATAAATTAAAAGGGCAAATATATATGTTTTTAAAAATTTTTTAATTATTATGCTTTCTGACAGCAAGGTGAGTTCACATGGGTATCATATGGCCTCTATCTCCTTGGGTGGGAGGTTATAGGATATCCATGGGGATAACTTACTTTGCTGTCAGAAAACACAGTCAGAAATAAAGCAAAGAATCAAATATTAAAGTATTAAAAAAAAAGCATGCCATCCTTTTTATTTTTGTAGCTGACTAAGGATTCTGGGTATTGCAGCTCATGACTGCAGGAGAATGGAAAGGAAAACCATACCCTGTCTATAATAGAGAGAGAACAGTTTTTACTTTATTTTAACATGAGCATAGGTTATTCTGCAATATTTATTACATTATATTTGTTGCTATGTTTGGGAATAGTCATACCGCCCATAAAGTTAAATACAGAGCCTCCCTATTGGAGGTCACCGTGCGCCAGAAATATGCTTCACAGCTACACAAACTGAATGTACTGTTCTAAATCCAAGTGGTCATCTGCAATAAGGGATTTTTGCTTGGCTGGTGCAATGTGTAAGTGGTACATATGTGAGTGCTTCATTGCAATAAGGGATTTCACTCGGGAGGTGCAAAAGGGGTGCATGAGTGAGGCCCATGAAAGTTCACATTAAGGATGTACTGAATCCAGGATTCGGTTTGGGATTCAGCCTTTTTCAGCAGGGTTCGGATTCAGCTGAATCCTTCTTCCGGGCCGAACCGAATCCTAACCCTAATTTGCACATGCAACTTAGGGACGGGGAGGGAAACCACAAGACTTTTTGTTACAAAACAAGGAAGTAAAAATGTTTTCCCCTTCCCACACCTAATTTGCATACGCAAATTAGGATTCGGATTCGGTTCGGCATTCGGCTGAATCTCAGGGTTAGGCCGAATCCAAAATAGTGGATTCGGAGCATCCCTTGTTCACATGCACAGCTCACGAAAGACCAAGGCTCCTTCTGTGTTCTATTGTTATGTTTGGGAAGGGCCATTGTGCAAATAATATTAAATAACAAGCCTCCAAATTGGAGCTCGCCATGTGCCATAAACAATGCTTTTTGGCTGCACAAGCAGGGTGCTCTGCTCTAATTCCAAATGCTCAACTAAAATAATGCTGACCTTACACGGGCAGATAAAGCTGCCGATATCAGTCGTTTAGACCAATTTGACAGCTTATCTACCAGTGTATGGGGGCTTACGACGGGTCTTCCAGATTGATATCTGCCCAAAATATTGATCGAGAAGTTTTGATTTTCTTCCGACAGACCCGTCGGAGCCCCTTGGCGTCATCATAATCCAATTGTTCGACCATATGGCGGAATGTTCGGATTACCCCTAAATAGCCCTGGTGGCATATCGGGGAAAGATTCGCTCATTTGGCGATATCTTTACATCTATGGCCAGCTTAAGGGATTTTGTTCTCCAGATCCAGCAACATCCATCTGCCATGTAAGAGGTGCATATGTGAGGGCCATGGATGCACAGCGCATGCAAGGCTTTCCAGAAAATATCTTTCTTTTGTTTGTGATTAATTGATTCTTATGTTTAATATCCAACAGCTCCCTGACCCCGTGGGGCGGTGAAATATTAATGGTAGCTCTGAATTCCCGTCTCCCTGGAATTCATGAAATTTTAAGCAGAGATGTTTCTAAATTTGTCACTTCTTTTGTGTGAACAGATCAAATTCTCATCTCAAAGAAAAAAAATATATTGTCTAAGACAATTGGCAGGTGCGCTACAGGGATCCTCCTTGCCTGGTCAGGTCTCAGGCACCGCCGCCTGGATATACTACACTGGGTTATAAGGGCTTTTACAAAAAAGACTTTCACATTTCGAATAACTATCATTGGGTTTAAAGCCAGGCATAAAGTAGCAAAATATATGTTGTAATTACACGCTGTATATTCGTGTAAAAGTGTGGCCCTTATATTGTTTCTGCCTTAATTAAAAGGGGTGTTTCACCATTACGTAATATTTTACTATGTTAGAGAATGCCAATTTTGGTTCTGTTTTTAGTTTTTGTTTAATTATATGCCTTTTTCTTCTGACTCTTTCCAGGTTTCAAATAGGGCTAACCGACCCCATCTAAAAATCAAATGCTCTGTAAGGATAGATAGTTATTGTTATTTTTTATTGTTCATCCTTTAATTCAGGCCTCTCCTATTCATATTCCAGTCTCTTATTCAAATCAGTGTTGCTAGGGATTATTAACCAGATTGCTGAAATTGCAAACTGGAGACCTGATAAATAATCACTGAAAAACCACAAATAGTAAAAAAAGAAAACAGAAGATCACTCTCTACATCATACTAATGTTTTTCAGGATTTTCATCCTACGTATAACCATGCCATAAAGCAAGATAACACTCCTGTTTTTACCAGGAAGGAAGAAGAGAAGAAGATTATAGGTCTCATGTCTCACAACACAGATATCAACACTGTTTGTTTAACCCACAATGCATGTCACACCCCTAGGTGCTCACAACTGACTCTGACAGTAAACTTGCACTTACCATGGAAGGGAATGCATTTGTGAGGCTCATGGGAGTTTGCAACAGCCTATTCAAGGCAGGTGTTAAATCAGGGTGGGCACAAGTGAATAGTATAAGACCAGTGATATGTGGGCGGCCCGATACCCATGGGTTTACACAGGGGCTGGTGGGTGTGGGCTGAGTTTTTCGAGTTTTTCTCAACCCACACATCACTATATAAGACCTTCTAAGATGTGCTGTTTTGCCACACAGGAAAACCATACAAACTGGCTGGAATCGAACTTAGGACTCCTGTGATTTTATCAACCAATAACAAAGACAAGATGTGGCTGGATTTTTTGGATGGGACTATAGCAAATAGGGTTGCCACCTTTTCTAGAAAAAATTACCGGCCTTCCTATGTTTTTATTCTTTTTCCCTATACTTAGCATTGCAATCATGCAACATATTTACCGGCCAGGCCAGTAAAATACCGGCTAGGTGGCAACTCGATTAGCAAACAAAATGGCTTAATTAATAACCCAGGTGCTATATAGAACCAGTGTCTTTACCCATGGTAACTAATTAGATTTCTGATTTTGTTTCCTAATTTTAAAAAGAAAGAAAGAAAGAGAGCGAGAGAGAGAGAGAGAGAGAAAGAAAGAAAGAGGGAGGGAGAAAGTAAAAATTAAAGAAAGAAAGAAGGAAGGAAAGAAAAAGAAAGAAAGAGAAGATAGAGAGAGAAATACAGAGACAGAAAGAAAGAAAGAAAGAAAGAAAGAAGAGAGAGAGAGCGAGAAAAAGAAAGAAAAAAAGAGACAGAAAGAAAAAAAGAACGAGAGAAAGAGAAAGAGAGAGAGAGAAAAAAACAGAGAGAAAGAAAGATAGAAAAAAAGAAGGAAACAGAAAAAAAGAGAGATAGAAAGAAAGAGTGACAGAAAGAAAAGAAAGAAGAGAACGAGAGAGAAAGAAAAAAGAAGGAAATAGAAACATTAGAGAGATAGAGAGAAAAAGAGAAACACACGAAAGAAAGAAACATGTGTACCCATATATAAGGTTCCTTAAGGAGGAAATACCTTATAAAATTCCCAGCATTACACAGTCCCTGAATGCAGTGAGAAATGAATGCATCTCTTGTCAGTATAGAATCATGCATTCGCTCACACCCGGTGCCTTGTGACTACATGGCTCTCACAACATATCCCTCATGAAATATACACAGGGGTGATGTCAGGTGTCTCCTTAAATTGCACAAAACAGAAAGAGCATAGTTACAGCCTGCCCAGTGCACATATCTTAACACTATTGCTGGAAACAGAAGGGGATATATATCCGCAAAAGGAGTTTTCCTAATATACAGGGGGGGGCCACACCGACACAGACTGGTGCAGTGGGACCCTTATAACATTAAAAATGTTTCAAATCCTCAATAGAGAAGTGCAGCATAAAAGGTTAAGGGAGAATTAAAAATGAATGCTTTGTTTTATATATTGAACTTGTAATGATCCAGGCCTTAAAAGTTTCCCCCAGCAACTCCCCATCTTGAAACTTGTTAGGCATCTTTTGTGTGTCAGTGGCACTGCACATGCTCAGTGTGCTCTGGGCTGCTGCTGAGAAACTAAGCTTAGGGGTTGCAGGAAATCATCAAGAAGAAAGTCAGATTTGTCACAGAAGCTGATGCTACAGGGCTGAATATAAATCAACTCTGATGCAGACTGCACTGATTTCTATGCTGCCCTATTATGTGAATGAATTACTAAACAGGCTTTTATATGTGACTTTCATATTCTATAATATACTGTATACCCTAAGCTCAGGT
>CM044447.1:122039191-122055160 GCA_024363595.1 Xenopus borealis | reverse complement strand
ATAACATTCAAAGTCAAGGCACACCCCTTTGAAAAAGTGCCCCCTCCCCAGAATCTACTCTCTTCCCCAGTACCTGGTCTATAGAAGCAGCACAGCAAGATTGGCAGCCCTCATATCTGGCTACACTCTTTGGCAGTGATTGCAGACCAGGAACACGTGCACTGAAAGTCAGACCTGAATCAGCTTCCAGTGCACAAGATAAGTTGGCAATCGCCAGTTAAGTATCTGGGTAAAACTGCAACTGCCAACCCTGCAGTGCTGCTTGTATAAACTGGGTTCCATAGAAGAGGCCAGACTCTTGATGATGGGGATCTGTGCAGGAACGGGGCAGGGGCAACCTTTCAAAAGAAGTAGGGTTTTCCTTGTCCACGCTTTACTTTTCTTGTGATTTATTGAGGTGTATGGGCCATAAAATGCCTTCAAGGGATACAGCGGGCCTGTGGGACTATAATCAATGCGTACAAAAGAAAATAAGCAGAGGATGAACAGACCTGTAACTTCATAGTTCACTGTTTAAAGGGGTACCTTATGGAATGCTAATCAAGCATCTGGCGCATCCAGGATAATAGATAAAAAAAAAACACAAACAAAACAAAAAAGGAAATCGAATGTGTGTCTACTGTAAAAGAATAAGTATGGATATAAAGTTGCAGAAAAATAACAAGCGATCTTGTTACATAAACTGGAAAACTCACTCAAGTAAAGAAGCAATAAATGCAGTAGCAAAAGTAGATGTAAAATTTAAAAAGTATTTATTAGGACATGTATAGCCTGGTGCCAAATGGGCACTTACTCATAGGCTTACAAAAGATTGTGTATGCATATAAAATGTAAAGAAGACACATAGGATACATAAAAAAAAAACCCTTATGTTGTAGGAAATAATGTATACTATATGGCTCTGGTTTTAATTTTGGGTGTAAATAAATATTGTCTTTAAAAGTGGGCCACTTACTGGAGCTCCCTTATAAAGGTTCTCTGGTCAGTGTCTGTGTTTCAAATGAGGGGTGTCCCTGCCAGAAGCACAGTAGAGGGGGACAGCCAATCACAGCCATGCAGTCACACAAGCACAGACAGGCTTCAGTTCCCCATCAGGTCCTGCTAGCTGCTGATTAGTTACTATCCAACAGTGCAGTGTGTGGAGTGTGGCTGGCAACAGTACACAGCCTGGGAAAGGGAAGTGGAAAAGATGGGTGGGACTAGCAGGGTTTTTGCAGAAGCTTTCAACTTAATAGTAACCAGAAACACTACTTTTTAAAGCACATTAGTTAATAGTGCTGCTCCAGTAGACGTCTGCACTGAAATCCATTTCTCAAAAGAGCAAACAGTTTTTTTTATATTCAGTTTTGAAATCTGACATGGGGCTAGCCATTTCGTCAATTTACAAGCTGCCCCTGGTCATGTGACTTGTGCCAGCACTTTAGGTGGGAACTGCTTTCTTGCAGGCTGTTGTTTTTCCTTCTCGGTGTAACTGAATAGAACGCAGTTGGACATGGGTTTTTACTATTGAGTGCTGTTCTTAGGGAGCTGTTCTCTGGTTACCTTCCCATTGTTCTGTTGTTAGGCTGCTGGGTGGGGGAAAGGGAGGGGGAAAGGGAGGGGGTGACATCACTCCAACTTGCAGTACAGCAGTAAAGAGTGATTAAAGAGCACAAGTCACTTGACTTGGGGCAGCTGGGAAATTGACAATATGTCTAGCCCCATGTCAGATTTCAAAATGAAATATAAAAAAATCTGTTTGCTCTTTTGTGAAATGGATTTCAGTGCAGAATTCTTCTGGAACAGCACTATTAACTGATGCATTTTGAAAAAAAAAATTTTTCCTACGACAGGATCCCTTGTTTAATGCACTGGCACATTCTTGTTTTTTACATAATTTGTCTCCTTTAAGAAGCTAGAGACCACAAAAATATAAGTCAATCACAACACCACCACTTAGCAAGTGGGATCTCTGTTGCCTTGATCTAGCAAAGAATATTTAATGTATGCAATAAAAATACAATGGTGGATCTGCAACCTTGGCTCTCCAGCTGTTAAGGAACTACAAGTCCCACAATGCATTTGGCTTTATGAATCATGACAGACTCCTTCATTGCATTGTGGGACTTGTAGTTCCTTAACAGCTGGAGAGCCAAGGTTGCAGATCCCTGAATGATTAAATGGTTATAAAGAAGGCTCACCTCTCTCTCAGGTCTTCAGAGCACTCATCACAAGGGTAGAACTTTGAGAAGAGGTTTATGAAGCTTCTCATTTCCTGCTGCTGTTGGTTAGTCGGCTGATCCGGATAATAAGCAGCCATTGTATGCAAGAAGGACCAGGTGCTCCTTCCAAGCTCTTCCCGATCCAAAGGACACTCTGCCGGGCGTTCCTTATCTTCTATCTCAGCTTCCTGGAATGAACAGCAACACAACTTACTGGTATAAAGCTGAATATATTCTTGAAGGATTCGCTGCGCACTGTATTTGTAAGCAACGCCTCAATATAAAAACATAAATATCCACTGCAATTAAAAATTATCCCAGAAAAAGCACATTTTCAGCTTTTCATGGGCCAAACTCTGTCCGTGGTTCACCCTGGCATTAACACCCCACAATTACTCTGGCAGCCGTATGCAGTAGGTTTTATTTAACTGCGTCTAAACTGTCCAGCCTCCCAGATGATGTCAGAAATGGGCGGGTTAGTCCTACACACAGTTGTGCTCATAAGTTTACATACCCTGGCAGAATTTATGATTTCTTAACCATTTTTCAGAGAATATGAATGATAACACAAAAACTTTTTTCACTCGTGGTTAATGGTTGGCTGAAGCCATTTATTGTCAGACAACTGTGTTTACTCTTTTTAAATCATAATCACTACACAAACAACCCAAATGACCCTGATCAAAAAATACCGTGTATTGTCCCCTTTAACATCAGTGACAGCTTGAAGTATTTTGTGGTAGTTGTGGATGAGGCTCTTTATCTTCTCAGACAAAGGTAAAGCTGCCCATTACTCCTGGCATAAAGCCTCCAGTTCCCTGGGTAAATTCTTGGGTGTCTGTCTTGTATGAACTGCACGTTTGAGGTCTCCCCAGAGTCAATCAATGATATTGAGGAGACTGAGATGGCCATTCCAGAACCAGAACTTTATTTTGCTGTAGCCAATGACAGGTCCACTTGGCCTTGTGTTTTGGATCATTGTCATGTTGGAATGTCCAAGTACGTCCCATGCGCAGCTTCTGGGCTGATGAGTGAAGAGTTTCCTCCAGTATTTTTTGATAACTTACTGCATTAATTTTGCCATCAATTCTGACCAAATTTCCTGTGCCTTTGTAGCTCACACATCCCCAAAACCTCAGCGATCCACCACCATGTTTCACAGTAGGAATGTTGTACCTTTCATCATAGGCCTTGTTGACTCCTCTCCAAATGTAGCGTTTATGGTTGTGGCCAAAAAGTTCAATTCTAGTCTCATCTCCAAATGACTTTGTGCCAGAAGGTTTGAGGCTTGTCTCTGTGCTGTTTGGCATATTGTAAGTGGGATACTTTGTGGCATTTGTGTAGTAATGGCTTTCTTCTGGCAACTCCACCATGCAGCTTATCTTTCTTCAAGTACCTCCTTATTGTGCATCTTGAAACAACCAGTCCTGTATTTCACCTGAAGTGATTTGTGGGTTTTCCTTGCATCCCAACAATTTTTCTCGCAGTTGTGGCTGAAATGTTTAGTTTTATTTGGTTTGGTTTCAACAGAACCCCTCATTTTCCACTTCTTTATTAAGAGTTTGAACACTGCTGATTGGTATTCTCCATTCCTTTGATATTTTCTTATTGATCAGGGTCATTTGGGTAGTTTGTGTAGTGATTATGATTTAAAAATAGGGATGCATCGAATCCAGGATTCTGACTTTTTCAGCAGGATTTACATATGCAAATGAGGGCCAGGGAGAGAAATCACGCGACTTTTTGGCACAAAACAAGGAAGTAAAAAATGTTCTCTGCTTCCCATCGCTAATTCGCATATGCAAAATAGGGTTCTGATTTGGTTCAGTCGAATCTTTCTGGACAGATTCAGCCTTTTTCAGCAGGATTCGGATTCAGCTGAACCGAATATGAATTTGCATATGCAAATTAGGGCCAGGGAGGGAAATCTCATGACTTTTTAGCCCAAAACAAGGAAGTAAAAAATGTTTTCCCCTTCCCACGGCCGAATCTTTCTGGACGGATTTGGGGGTTCGGCCTAACCCAAAATAGTGGATTCCGTGCATCCCTATTTAAAAAGAGTAAACACAGTTGTTTGACAATAAATGGCTTCAGCCAACCACTAACCATGAGTGGAAAAAAGTTTTTATCATTCATATTCTCTGAAAAATGGTTTTAAGAAATCAATAATTCTGCCAGGGTGTGTAAACTTGTGACCACAACTGTATATAGATACAGATAACTTATTGAACTTGGTGCAGGGCAGGAGAGCATAGCTTAGCATCAGACGAAGATTGCTTTTTTTTTTTTTGCAAAGCTACACCTCCCTACTGGAGAAAAAGGTTAAGGTATTAATATAGTTTCATATGGTGGGAAGCTTTGACTGTTGCAGTGAGGGGCTGCAAATATATGGGTCAAACCTCTTTCTCTTTTTGTCACTCTTTACTGCAAGTTAGAGTGAGCTCATTCACCCCCCCCCCAGCAGCCTAACAACAGAACAATGGGAAGGTAACCAGACAACAGTTCCCTAACACCAAGCCCGGACTGGCAATCTGTGGGTTCTGGGGCTGCTATAACGTGCCATCCATACAAATTCAATATTTAGCGGACTGATGGGGGCTGTTTGGGCCTCTGTGAACCTGAAATACCAGGGCCTATTTTGAAACTCAGTCCAGACCTGCCTAACACAAGATAACAGCTGCCTGGTAGATCTAACAACAGCACTCCAGGTCCCACTGCGTTCCATTCAGTTACAATGAGAAGGAAAAACAATAGCCTGTCAGAAAACAGTTCCCTCCTAAAGTGCTGGCCTTTTCCTATACATGATTACAACTAAAAAAAAACTTGTATTAGAAATGACGTTTTATATGGTAGAGTGAATTATTTGCAGTGTAAAGAGTATAATTTAGAAATAAAATCTACATTACTGGTGGGGCAGGTCTATGAGAATCCTGAAGCTCACCTCAGCCCGGTGACAGCATTGGGGTGGGGGAACATTATGACATAAAACAGGGTGCCGTCATAGATCAAGAGGGACGTTTGATACTGCATGTGAGGCAGGGGAGTAGGGCTGAAGAGATAACACAGACATGGCTACTACTAACTGATCTGTAGACGATACAGAGCACGTCGAAGGGTGACACAGACATACAGAGACAGGAGAGGTCAGTCATTTTAGAATTCTAGAGAAGTGTGTGAACAGAGTGCATGCTACTCATCCCAAGCTTCACACAGGAATCACAGAAGGCCGCACTGTAGGGATGAGAACATTAGAGCGACAAAGTAGAAGCAGCAGGTGAGATCCCTCCCGCACCTGTGGCGCTGCTCCCTGTCTCCTCTGCAGCCTCATCCAGCTCTTGAAGTCCATACAGGCCCGACAAGGCTTCTTGGGAGCTGCCGTATCCCCTCCTCCCCCGGCAACCGACTCCTCTTTTCCATCTTGTTTCAGCGTCGGGATCTTAAACGGGAAGCCAGTGAAGGAGTGAGCGCTCTGTCTGTCATTGGGCGCCGCCATGTTGCGGGTGAAATGCATCCTGGGAGAGGCGGGAAGTTTTATTCGTCTGAAGATTAGAGTTTCCAGGTAGTACTGTGTGTGCACATCTATGTAAGGCTAAGTTAAGCCACTGAAATGTTGTTATTTAAAGCATTTGTATCCTCTCACTTTCCTGTCTGCTTATGCCACTCCCACACACGATCAGGCTGTAAGAGGGGATGTTTACACTTTATACAAATTCAATCCATGAGTTGTCAAAAATTCCCTCCAAATTGGCATGGGAATGGGATGGGCACAAGATCATATACACCAAGCAAACTAAGTTAGAGTCCTGCGCAGAGCCGGAACCAGTTTTTGAAACCCAGCCCTGCAACCTGCATTTGTACCCACATTTGTACCCGCAACCCTAATATATATACCCACAACCCTCATTTGTACCTGCAACCCTGATTTGTACCCGCAACCCTGATTTGTCCCCACAACCCTGATTTGTCCCCACAACCCTCATTTGTACCCACAACCCTCATTTGTCCCCACAACCCTCATTTATACCCGCAACCCTCAATTGTACCCACAACCCTCATTTGTACCCACAACCCTCATTTATACCCGCAACCCTCAATTGTACCCACAACCCTCATTTGTACCCGCGACCCTCATTTGTACCTGCGACCCTCAGTTGTACCCACATTTGTAACTGCATTTTTCCAGAAAAGGTGGCAACCCTATTTGTACCTGCAACACACATTTGTACCCACAGTTTTAACCGCAACCCACATTTGTACCTGCATTTTTCCAGAAAAGGTGGCAACCCTATTTGTAGCTGCAACCCTCATTTGTAAAGCAACCCTCATTTGTACCCACAACCCTCATTTGTACCTGCAACCTTCATTTATACCTGCAACCTTCATTTATACCTGCTACCCTAATTTGTACCCACATTTGTACCTGCAACCCGCATTTCTACCCGCAACCCGCATTTCTACCTGCATTTTTACAGAAAAGGTGGCAACTCTATTTATACCCTTATTTTTACCCGCAACCCTCATTTTTACCCACAACCCTCATTTATACCCGCAACCCTCATTTTTACCCGCAACCCTCATTTGAACCTGTAACCCTCATTTGAACCTGCAACCCTCATTTGAACCTGCAACCCTCATTTGAACCTGCAACCCTCATTTGAACCTGTAACCCTCATTTGAACCTATAAGCCGCATTTGAGCCGGCAAACCCACATTTGAACCGGCAGCCCTTATTTGAACCGGCAGCCCTTATTTGAACCCGCAACCCTCATTTGTAACCGCAACAACATTTGTACCTTCAACCCACATTTGTATTCGCAATTCGTATTTGTACCCCCAACCCGCATTTGTACCCACTTGACCCTGCTACTTCTTAATTTCAACCCGCCGACCACCATTAAAGGTTGTGCTGTTGCTGTATCAGAAGTCTGACATCATCAGAAGTGGGCAGGGCAAAAAATGTTTTTAAAAAGAGGTATGATATAAATAATATAATATGAGATCGGAAACGTGTATAAGAATTGCAACTGCATCCATAAACTCTATCTGGCAAAATTGCGAGAATCACTCACCAGAGGACTGCAGAGTTCCCAGAAAAGATCTTTGAAGGAGTAGCAACATGCACCCAAACACTGCAGAACTTAGCAGCAGCTAGGTTTGCCACCTTTTCTTAAAAAAATACCGGCCTTCCTATATATTAAACTTTTTTTCCTATTAATAACTTTGGGATCAGCCATCAAAAATGGCTTGCTGGCATCCGCTCTACTAACTTCTTTGAAAACTCTAATCATGCGAGATGACCTGTAGCACCAGAACAAGTGCGCCCTAAAGACGCAAAGAGAAGCGTAGAGAAGATTGCCTGGAGAAGCCTGGAAGATTCAAAGATGACCGGGACACTGCGGGACATGTATGCAGCGATGTGGGACAGTCATCATAAATCGGGACTTAATGTGGGATGGTTGGGAGGTACAGTATGCACCATTAGATTTATTGCTGCTGTCTCAAACACATTTGGGCAGGTTAATTGGTACCTGATGACGCTGACCATTGTTTGTATAGAAACCTTGTGATAGAAACCTTAGAAGGTATGCACCGAATCCACTATTTGGGATTTGGCTGAATCCCTGAAAGATTCAGCCGAACTGAATCAGAATTTTCATATGCAAATAAGGGGTGGGAAAGGAAAAAGTGTGAACATTTTTTTTCACTTCCTTGTTTTGTGATGAAAAGTGTCGTGATTCCCCTCCTGCCCCTAATTTACACATTAATTTTGGACAGACACAAGGTAGAGTCCTGTGCGGGTCCATTTTGTGCAACCCCGACCCGCAACCCACATTCTTACCCACCTGGACCTGCTACCCGATCCTGACCCGCAAGTACCTTATCTGCAACCTGGACCCGCTGACCATCAAGAATCAGGACGTGCTGTCATTGTAATCGGAAGTGACATAATCGGAAGTACGTGATCAGAAAAAATGAGTAAAAATCACTATTGAGAAGACCCGACCCACAAACCACAGATCTACCGACCCGCATCTATACCCGCACCCAGAAATTCTACCCACAACCCGCAGGGTATCGCAGGTTTTTGCAGGTAACCCACGGGTACCCGACCCGTTGCAGGACTCTAGCACGAGGATTTACCAGAATCCTGCTGAAAAAACAAATCCCGAACTGAATCCAGGATTCCTTGCATCCCTAAGCCTTAGATTGTAAGCTCCACTGGGGAAGGGATAGGCCTCGAATGGAATTCAAAATAGGCCCTGGCATTTCAAGCACACAGACTCCCACTAGCCCACTGAATAGTGACTGTCTATAGCAACTTGCCAGAATCCACAGCAGGGTTAGACTGAGAATAAATAGCAGCCATGCAAAACAAATCAAAGCAGCCCTCATATAAAAGTGCAATGTCCTTCTACTTTATATCGCCACACATTTATTAATTTTTTTATTAAAAAAAAGGTTTAAAAAAAACAGTGGTGTTCAGTGGAACTTAGAGAACTTAGAGAAAGTTCTTTCTTAGTGACAGCAGCTTCTGCAGCCCCGGCTCCTTTCTGTGGCTTCTTCTTCAGCTCTAGCTCCCTCTGTGGCTTTGGCTCTCTTCAGCGGGTTTACTGATTGGCAAGGACAGTGGCCCACTTAACATTAGATAGAGGGCCCAAAGGGACAGATGGCTAGTCCAGGCCTAGAAGGAACTGATGGAAATGATGAACAACAGCAGTTGATTGACGCATATGTTAATTCTATATAATTAAAGGATAATGAAAACAAATTTCAAGGACATAGTCCCTGTCTTGAAATGAGCCAGTAATTCAGCAGATATTTCACTGTCCTTACACTCTGCAATGTTTTTTTT
Organism: Xenopus borealis; assembly: GCA_024363595.1. Lineage (NCBI taxonomy): Eukaryota > Metazoa > Chordata > Amphibia > Anura > Pipidae > Xenopus > Xenopus borealis. The sequence continues at coordinate 122,046,106 of CM044447.1, read as the reverse complement.
TTTACCTTACAGGCAGATTGTGTGCATGACTGCCCTCTTCTGTTTTCTCTCCGTATGACACATGACATACATTTACTCACCCCGGTTTGATGTCGTTAACATACAATGTAATTGGCTTATCCAAATTTTACGTGGTCTTCATTTTTAAATTTCTTATAGTTTTTTTTTTAAATAATTTGTCTTTCTTTTCATTCAGCCTCTTTTCATTCAGACAGCTTTCCAGTCACTGACCCAAGTAGCCAAAAATGTCTCTGTGAGGCTGCAATTTTATTGTTATATAATATTACATAATTTCTTATTCAGGCCCTCGTCTATTCTTCATCCAGTGTCTCATTCAAACTGCCTTCTGGTTGCTAGGATTAATTCAGCCATAAACCAGGTTGCTGCTGAAAAAAAGCTTTTTGCACAAAAAGCTTTTATTTTATTATTAATTAATAATTTATTTAAAAACCACATTCCAGTTACATTCCCTCTAAGCCTATGGCTATTTAGACCAACACTTCTGTCTATCAAACCATTTCTCAAAATGCTGATTGAAATGCACATTCTTCAGTGTATATATCGCCGTAGTGTAAGCGTTTGACTGCGACCCAAGGAGTCAGACGAAACGCGTCAGGTTACTGTTGACGTCACCCCCAAGTGCCGAGGGACCCACATGGAGGACAAGACACACTACGATTTCCGTATAAAATCTACAGTCGATTTTTAAGAAAAGGGATGTTACGAGATGCTTAACTTTTACCACAAAATTCAAGTATTCTGGTTGGGGAGTCAGACCAGATCTATATTTCATTGATATATGCCGAATACCATTTGAAACGTTTTGTAAGTATCCACCTACCACCAGTACGGGGTGCATGATTATAAACTAGAAACACATTGTGCAATATACAAGTGGGTGAAGGTGTTAAACTACAACTCTCTAAGAATTACTACACTATAAGTGTTTGCTTTGCTACCTTCTAAATTTTCCCTAGCTTGTAGCGATGACCTCTACACTATGCTGATATTTGGTTGAACATTACACTTGAGGAGAATGAGTATTCTGGTCAGATTAAAGGGAAAACTCTAGAGACTTTGGACTGTTGCTTCAAGTACCCGCATTGGACTGGGGGGGTCTAGGGCTCACTGGAGCGTCCAATTTAGGCACCACCTCTCGTGGTGCTTCCTGCAGAGATCATGCGATTTCTTCTTCACCTAACGCGTTTCGTTGATTATATCAACTTCTTCAGAGGCGTGAGTGTAAAGCAGCGTGCTTCCCTTTTAAAAAACCGAGAGTACCCAGTCGTCATAGCGGCCAGCCCTGCTCCCGACGTGTGCGTTCCACTGGCTGCTTCTTGCTATGCGCAACTTCAGATCTGCTCAGAGGGCGATTGGTGTGGGTTTCCATGGTGACCCTCGTTTCTTCCATTCATTATCTGATACTTAAAGTAATGATGTTTAAAAAATCCAAAAAGTGATCAAAGTTATATTTCAAATGTCTTCGATGTCTCTCCGTGTCTTTCACCCATGAAGTCCCAATTGTAAAAGTTCACTAAAACATGTATTGTTCTAAAAATATATACAAAGATACATTGTGTCCCGGTATATTTTAAATGCTATAAATGTATATACAAATTATATATATAAAAATTATACAAAGTTACAATGCATGTACAAAATAGATATAATTCTTATAATTCCTTTAATTTACTATAGTTTAAAGTGCTGTTACTAAATGTGCTACGTGCTTCTGTGTTAAATACAAATAGAAACATTTTGTCTCTTTATTTGTCAAATTGATTTCTGTGAGTTTCTTATTTTCGGTTATAAAAAAAGACCTCAAATTTATATCAATATTTAAATCCCGTGGGGTAAAAGTTTGCATGTGGTACTGTAGAACCCAAAATTTCAGGTCCCTTGCTTTTTGTTCATGATTTTCCATAAAGTGTTTAGACACACTGGGGCAGATTCACTAAAGCGCGAAGCGTCTAACGCTAGCGCTAATTTGCCAGTGTGACGTCATTTCGCAACTTTGCAAATTCACTAACATGGACTCTGGCGAATTTTCGCTAGCGAAGTAGATAGACTTGCGCAACTTCGCACCCTTACGCTAGGCGAAGTTGCGCACTGACGAAGGATCGTAACTTCGCAAATGATGAACATTTTCCTCAACGTTAGCACTTACGCTAGACGTAACTTCGCCTGGTCAGACCAGACGAAGTTCAATACAATAGATAGGAGATTGAAAAAAAAATTTCAAATTTTTTCTAAGTCCCAAAAAAACGCCGGCGTATTTTAACATAGGAGGGTGATAGTCTGAAAAAGATCGATAATTTTTTTTGGGGGGTTACCCTTCTTCCCCCCTACATTTCCTAACATATGGCAACTCAACTATACAGGGGGCACATGTAGGGCAATAGGACAACTTTATATAATTTATTAAAGGTTTCCTGGGCTTGTGTAGTGGAATGTAGTAGCTGTAACATATACTTCTTTTATAACTTAAAGTTCCCGCCGTATGCAAATTAGGCTTCGCTAGCGTAACAGTGCTCTGCCTAGCGAAGTAACTACGCTACCATTTGCCGACCTGAACATAAATTCGCACTTTAGTGGATTTGTGTAGCGCTGGCGAAGTGCGGCGAACGCTAGCAAAGCTTACGCTGGCGATTTTCGGATCTTAATGAATCTGCCCCACTGTGATTTGTAACTCCCCTTTCTATGTTACTTACATGTTCATTAATCCTTTCCCGTAATTTCCTGTTTGTTTTCCCTATTTCCTATAAGGGAATAGGGAAAATCATATCATACTTACCGAGATTTTCCTTTCCTGGACTGGAACATGGCAGTGGGCAACAACGGGCTAATCCCCTCCCAGGATAGGACAGGACATACAACATAAAAACTCAGCTTCCGCCCACTGGCCGCCATCTTTGAACTCCTGGAGCCTCCCCCAATGAGGGTGGGAAGCCGTGCCCACTGCCATTTTCCAGTCCAGGAAAGGAAAATCTCTGTAACTATGATATGATTTTTCCTGTTCCTTACACATGGCAGTGGGAAACAACGGGATGTACCAACGTAACCACATATAAATGAGGGAGGGAGAAGTTAGAGTTTAACAGAATTTAATGCTGAATTCAAAACAGCAGAGCCGAAAGAAGTTGATTTGTTAGCAAATACATTGAATTTGTAATGGTTGAGGAATGCATGAAAGGATGACCACCCTGCGGCTTTACATATTTCTTCAGAAGTGGCTCCTGCATGAAAGGCCCAGGATGCCGCCATGCCTCTGGTTGAATGTGCCTTAATATCAAAGGGTACTGTGCTGGAATTTACTACGTAGGCTGTCTGAATGCATTCCTTGATCCAACCTGCCATAGTGGATTTGGATGGTTGAGCTCCTGCTTTCTTCCCTTGAGGTATCACCAAGAGGGAGTCTGAAGATCTTATTTGTAGAACTCTTTCCAGGTAAGTTTTTATATATCTGACCACATCCAACCTATGCCATTTATGCTCAAGTTCAGATTTCAGATCAGGAAAGAATGTAGGTAAAATTATGTCCTGAGTGGTGTGGAATTCAGACACCACCTTGGGGATAAACTTGTCTGCTGTTTTAAGTACTACTTTATCCTACAAAAGGTAAGTTTTCCTTCCTATAGACAGAGCTTGAAGTTCCCCAACCCTTCTTGCAGAGGTGAAAAATGGGAAATGGCTGTTAATTGACCCCCGAGAGTGGAAATGCTTAGTTTCAGTTTCAACCCATTTTGTAAAAACTCCACAAGGTGGACTTCCGAGACCTTATGTGGATCGACTGTAGCTTCCTCACACCACTTGCTAAATTTTTCCCAAGTGATGAAATACTTCTGTAAGCTGTTAGGTTTCCTAGCTGCTAACAATGAAGAGACGGAAGCATCTGAGAGTCCCAAGGAAGAAAGGTTCAACCTTTCAAGAGCCTCGCCATTAAGGCCCACCTGTCTGGATGAGGATGGATAGCTTCTCCTTGTATCATCAGATCTTTCCGACTGGGAAGTCTGAGCGGAAAGTCCTTGGAGAGGAACATTAATTGAGAGAACCAGGGTCTCATTGGCCACTAAGGTGCCACCAGAACAAAATCCGTATGTTCTTCCTTTATTTTCCTCAGAACTCTCGATATCAGAGATAGTGGAGGGAACACATAAGCCCTGCGGAATTTCCATTGGATGGAAAATGCATCCACCATCCAAGTTTTCTGATCTCTAGTCCAAGAGATATACATTGGTAATTTTGTATTTTCTTTTGTCGCTATAAGATCGAGGCAGAACAGACCCCATTTCTTCAGGATTATTCTGAAAACTGATTGATGAAGTTCCCATTCCCCGGATAGAGGAATAGCTCTGCTCAACCTGTCTGCTTTCACATTCTGGACTCCTGGAATGTATTCTGCTTTTAGCTCCTTTAAGTTCTCAGTGACTAATAGACCTTTTGATCTTGTCCCTCCTTGCCTGTTCAGGTACCTGACTGAAGTAATATTGTCCGACTTTATCAGGACCGACTTGTTCCGAAGGTCAATAGGCCCAGGAATACTGCTTTTTATTCCTTCCAATTGGAAGATCTGGGAATTTCCAAAGGACCCGACTTGCCCTGAGTTTCCAATCCCAATGTGTGGGCTCCCCAACCCCACTTGCTGGCATATGTGGTCAATATCACCCAATGTGGTTGAAACATAGAAACTGGGTATCTGAGGTTTACTGCTTTTGTCCACCAGCTCAGGGACGGTGTTATAGTCGGCTCCAACACAATTCTTTGGTGAGGTAATTGCGGTCCCATTTGGTCAGGAAGTCTTATTGCAGTATTCTGGTGTGGAAGTGGGCCCACTTCACACACTCTATTGGAGAGATAATTTTTCCTATTATCTTCTGGCATTTCACCGTTGTCTGCACCGGACTGTTTTGTAATTTGTTCACCAAGTTTTTGATGTCCAGGATTCTTCTCTCGGGAAGACTGAGGTTGAAGTTCTCTATGTCAATGATTACTCCTAGAAATTCCAACCGTTGAACTGGGATCACAATACTTTTGTCCCAGTTTACTACCCATCCTTATTTCTGAAGATAAGATGTTACCCTCACCAGATAAATTTGGAGAATCTCCTTCGAAGGAGTTTTGATGAGGATGTTGTCTAGATATTATTATTATTAGCATGTATTTCTATATCGCCAACTTGTTGCGAATGCGAATAACTGGATCCCTGGAGCCTTGGATTCCCAATGATGGGGGACAGAATTTTTGTGAATAACCTGGGAGCTATTCCCAGTCCAAAAGAAAGGACAGCATACTGATAATGTTTGTTCAGAGTCTTGAGGGACCTCCGAAATTACTCTATTTTTAAGCAGATTTTGAATGATAGTTCTTAGCACCGAAGAGTGTTTTACCGATCTTGGTTTGTCTGAAGAAACATAGTGATTGGGAAGATTTCTCTGAAGATCTAGCTTGTAATCTTTTAAGACTACATCCAATACCCATTTGTCTGGGCAAACACAAGCCCACATTGCACTGAATTTTGTCAATCTTCCTCCTATGTACAATCGGGCTCCCAAACCTTCATGCTCTAGGTTTTTCAGATTTAATATTGGAGTTCTAATCTCTTCTTTTAGACTGAAAGGGTTGACTTCTGTTCTTCCACTGTCTAGAGAAAGATCTTCCAGGCTTATACTGTCTGGCCACTCTGTAAGATCTCTGTAAGAAATTTCTGGTAGGGTTTCTTTTATGTCTGTGTTCCTGTGGAAGAAAGACTTTACTTCGCCTGGTCAGACCTGGCGAAGTTCAATACAATAGATAGGAATGTGAAAAAAAAAAAATTGGAAAAGTCCCAAAAAAACGCTGGCGTGTTTTACCATTGTAGGGTGATAGTCTGAAAAAGATCGATTTTTTTTTTTGGGAGGGTTACCCTCCTTCCGCCCTACATTTCCTAACATATGGCAACACAACTATACAGGGGGCACATGTAGGGCAATAGGACAACTTTATTTTATTTATTGAAGTGTAATGTAGTGGCTGTAACATATACTTCTATTATAAGCTTAAGTTCCCGCCGTATGCAAATTAGGCATCGCTAGCATAACTGCGCTTTGCCTGTTACTCTGCTAACGTTCACCACCCTGAGCTCAAATTCACATCTTAGTGAATTTGCGTAGTGCTGGCGAAAAGTTGCCTGGCGAAGTGCGGCGAAACCGAGATCAGCAGCTTTATCTGCCCACCTTTACTCCTATAACAATCCAAGTGTTAACTCTTAGGGGGAAATTCACTAATGTAAAGGTGGGCAGATAAAGCTGCTGATCTCGGTTGTTTAGACCAATTCGACAACTTAGCTGCCTGTGTATGGGGGCTTCCGCTGGAGCCCATTGCCCTCGTCATAATCCGAGTGTTCAGCCATAGGTCCAAATGTTCGGATTACCCCAGATATAGCCCTGCAGTTAGTGGCATATCGGGGAAAGATCCGCTGGTTTGTTGATGTCTCCAATCAAGCGGATCTTATAGTATGTGGCCAGCTTACTGCATTAGGAAGGCATCCATTGGAATGATAGTATGCCAAAACCTCATACATGTTTAACACTATGGGAACAACATCATCATCTCATATCCAATGATATGTCTTGTGGCACTCACGTAGGCATTGGTGTTCAAGTTGGCAGTTTAGCAATAACAGGAGTTTCTGCTGCCACATAATTCATCACGTGCCACTTCTGAGCTACAAATGATTTCTTATCATTATGGAGCCAATAAACATTCCTCCAGTTCTTTCCTTGTGTATACATAGTAAATGTCATTGATTCCCAGGAGCCAATCACATGCCTCAAACTGTTCCTGCACCGGACATAGTAGCAGGCACTGGCCAGGGGGTTTAACCCTTTCACTGCCAGCCATTTCGTCCAAAACGGAACATCTACTGACAAGCAGTTT
>CM044447.1:121830528-121841527 GCA_024363595.1 Xenopus borealis | reverse complement strand
GGAAGCAATTCAGGATGAGTATATTTAACCATTCAGTCACTGCTTTGCACCTGCGATGTATCCGCAAATGAGGCGGTGGAGGAGCCACAGGCGCTTGTCCAAACAATTGACCCATCTGGAAGTCTAACCGTGTGTGGCACTTATTCATCCATTCGGCTTGAGCTTAATTTTTTACTATAAATATCTAAGCTTTTTATATTGTTGTTTATTACGGGCGGAGACTCTTGATCGCATTCCAATTAAATATTATTTGAATTTTAGGTCATTTAAATTTCAGTGTAAAAAAAAAATGGATTTTTAATAAAACTCACATGAATTCGAACTTCGACCCTTGATAAATGTGCCTCCCCATGTATGGATCTATGTATAATACACAAATGCCATAAATGTCTTGTAAATGATATCCTTATAAACGGTGAGTAGTGATGTCATTTTTGTCACATGACTCACTAAAACTTGTGTATTATAATAAGTAAAGTACCTCATGTTGCAAAATATGAGGATATTCGAAGTCACCTCGGAGTTAGTTCTATGATCTGTATAAAAACAGGTAATTTATAGTAATATCCCTATAAGGGTGTGCTTTACTCACTATATTTTTTAGTGTTCTCCCCGAGATTGTTTTAGCTGTGCACAGCCCCCTAGCAATTATCCTTGGCTGCCCATCTTTGCTCCAGCCTGCACCTTACTAAAATTAATGGCATAATAGTCTGTAGGACTGCTCACTGTATTTGTGGACATGCTTTCTCCCATTGGCTTCTGTGAAAGAAGCTGCTTCGTTTAGCGATGCACAAATGCAGCCATACTTTTATCATAAATAGGGATGCACCGAATTCAGGAGTTGGTTCAGGCTTCAGCCTTTGTCTCCAGGATAATCCTTCTGCCCGGACGAACTGAAACTGAATCCTAATTTGCATATGCAAACTAGGGGCAGGGAGGGAAATCGTGTGACTTTTTGTCACAAAACAAGGAAGTAAAAAATGTTTCCCCATTACCACCTCTAATTTGCATATATAAATTCAGATCCGGTTCGAGATATTTGGCCGAATCTTTTTACAAAGTATTCCCGAGTTTGCCAAATCCAAAATAGTGCATTTGGTGCATCCCCTAATCATTAATGAGTGAGCTCTCGTTGCAAAGGGTTTTTTTTTTTTTTTTTTTGCTTTAAAAGTTTTGGGCCTGTTTTCCTACAAACAAGCTATTAATTGGCAACAACTATTCTATTTTGACCCCTTTTTATCTTCTTGCATTATAAGGGCAATGAGACAAGCATACAGTGGTGTAATTATAGGGGAAGCAGGCCCTATGGTCGCAGGGGGGCGAGTGGGTTCTGCTTTGTCTACAGGTAAGTGGAGCCCCTTCCACCGCCACTCTTACCTTTGGCCAGGTTAGGCGGCTGCTGATGTGCAGGCTGCGTTACAGATGGGCGGGCAACCTTTTGACTAATCACCTCTTCTTCAGGCGACTAATCCCCCCTAAAAGCCATTGCACTGGCTAGAATCCAAATTGCCTACGGGATGGCACTCTGAGCGCTTTGTTTTCCGTAGTCACCTCACAAGGAAACTTCGAAGTGCCTGTGGGACAGAAGTCTTTCAGACTTATTCAGTGCCCTTAGGGTATGGGGCACTGAAGAAGTCCGAAAGTCTTCTGTCCCATGGCCTTATCTGTTTAACTAAAGTGACACATTTGTGAACTTTTCATTCATGGAGAAAAAAAAAAACACACACACAAAATATACTATAACGACATAACTCACTTTTATTATGCCCTTCATAAACACTCCTACAGTTCATACAGATTAGCTGCTGCGTAGCTGTGGGTGCAGCCATTGATGCACATGTTTTCATAGGAGAGCAGATAAGCGGCATAGAAAGCAATGGGTTTAGATACAGGACGAGTTGTATGGCGAACTCGAAGGGACAATATACACCTAAAAATACATTTACTTAAGTTGAGCACAATAAAATGGACTGTTTAAAACGCGTCTATAACTTATCTTATATAATTCTCGTGTTTAATACCAGAAATAACAAAAAACAGATGTTTCTTAATTAAAACTGAATCTTAACATACTTTTTGCATATAGTTTTGGACAAATTCTTGTGCCTTTCTAAACCAAATCAGAATCCTTAAAATCATGTGACTGTCACAAAACAAGGAAGTAAATATGTTCAGCTGTTTTTTTTCCCCCCTCCCTGTCCCTGATTTGCGTATGCAAATTAGGATTATGGTTGGATAGTCAACTGAATCTTTCACAAAGTATTTGGGGTTCTGCCCCACCATATCTAATGCTATACTGTCTACTTAAAGGGGAACTAAACCCTAAAAATTAATATGGCTAAAATTTCATATTGTATATACTGAACTTATTGCATCAGCCTAAAGTTTCAGCTTGTCAATAGCCGCAATGATCCAGGACTTCAAACTTGTCACAGGGGGTCACCATCTTGGAAAGTCTGTGACACTCACATGCTCAGTGGGCTCTGAGCAGCTGTTGAGAAGCTAAGCTTAGGGGTCGTCACTAATTATCCAGCAGAAAATTAGGTTGGTCTGTAATATAAGCTGATGCTACAGGGCTGATTATTAAATTCTAATGCCAGTTGCACTGGTTTCTGTGCTGCCATGTAGTAATTAGCTGTATTAATGACTAATCAGACTTATATTGTGACTATATTTCTATTACTCTGTGTACTGTTGTGAGTGGGTCCCTAAGCTCAGTAAGTGACAGCAGCACAGAGCATGTGAATCAGTGAATCAGTAGAAAAGAAGATGGGGAGCTACTGGGGCATCTACTGGGGAGACACAGATCTTTACTGCTAAAGGGCTGTGGTTGCCTTGGGCTGGTAAAGAAGCACAAAACATCATGTACAACATTTTTCTACTCCTTTAGTTAAGATTTAGATCTCCTTAAAAGGCAGAGTTGAATGAGAAGAACATTTATTTGTACACAGGGTTTGCTAGTTTTTAAATTACATTGTAATAGAGTGACTAGGAACCATTGTTTTCAGCAGTATTTAAAAATTTGAATTATGAATGCCTTTTTTTTGTAACTGCATTGATGCAACCAGTATTATGCGAAAAGCTAGGGATTGGTATAGGGCAGTGGTCCCCAACCAGTGGCTCACAAGCAACATGTTGCTCCCAGTGGCCTCAAAGCAGGTGATTATTTTTTAATTCCAGGCTTGGAGGCAAGTATTGGTTGTATAAAAACCAGCTGCGCTGTCAGATTGTGTAGGCTGCATGTCCATATAGGGGGCTACCACATAGCAAATCACAGCCCTTGTTTGTCACCCGCAGGAATTGTTTTCATGGTTGTTTTGCTCCCCAACTCTTTTTTTAGATTTTACTATGGCTCACTGCTCAAAAAGGTTTGGGACCCCCTGGACTAGCGTATGGTGTCTTTGAAAGGGGGCTATTCTATTCTGTACAATTCATGTAACATTGTTTGAACCTGTTTTCTGCCAATGGCAAACACCGGCATGGTCACTGTTTATTGAACTTGCCATAGTGATCCCTGTCTAATAGAGGCAACTGCTGACAAATGTAGTGCATTTCCTTTTATGGTTCCTTTTGGGGGCACTGCAACCCCCACAAAATGTTGTCTGTCATAAGCTGCTATGTATGGGGTGCCGTTTGTCCCAAATACATTCTGTATACAAAACTATCCCTGATACACAGAAGGAATGTCTCTCGTGGTATTACTATTTCTGACCATATACACAAATAAAAAATATACAAAAGACTTATTTCTATTAAAGAATGAGAACAAAATATGATTAATGCACAAAAGGATGTGATTATATTACAAACTCCATTCTGTACATTTTAACAATCAATCTGTCTCACAAATTTATAACCTCCATGTAGCAGACACACTTAAATGCAAAGTTACTTACAGAATGAATTATGTAAAAAAAAACTTGGACAGAATATATAATAGTGTAAGTAACTAGAGCATGCCAAGCTAGATTTGAATGACAAAATAGTTATTTGTGACAGAAAGCCAGATTTTATAGTACAGGATTGATTCTTTCGACAAAATGAAAGTTTTGTTTCACAAAACAGATAAAATAACCATTCTGTGAAGCAATACTGTCAGTTACTTTCCTGAACCAATAAGAACAAAGCTTACTGGCCTGCTTGTGTGGCCATTTTGGTTAAGGGCATTCCTGCTGTTTTGCCATTGTCTTATGATTCATATTCCAGTTCTGGTTTCCCTCTTCCTGTCTAAGCTGAAAAGAAACATGAAGCAGATCTGAACTGTGCAGCTCCTCCCCAGTGTTAATCCAGGTGCATCTCATACAGTAATATCATTTAAAAAACAGTGTTTTCCATAGTGTGAATAAATTATGATCCCCTAAAATTGCCCCTATCTAAATGACCCATATTGTTTGCACACAGTACTCAGGGGTGGCTGCACATGATCAGTCCCACATCTGTGACTAAAACTATTATCTAGTTGCTGAACTATAACTATCTACAAGACTATTCATGAAACCCATCCATCATACTATACAGAATGTGTGCACATGATCACATACCTCACAACATTTTGGAAAGAAAAAGAGGGACAAAAAAATGCACGTGCATAGCATGGCAAATTTTTATCACGCCCATTTTTGTGGCCACACCCCCCTAATTACCATGTTTCTGTTAGAAAATTTGGCAGGTTATGAAACATTTGAACATATTTCAGTTTTATTAGTTTTGCTAATGAAGGTGAATTGCCCTTTAAACTGTAAGTCTAACTTCTGCCAAGAGAAATTTGCTTATCTCAAAATTGTAAAAAGTAAAAAATAGTTGCACCTGGTGGCTGTTCTGGGCTCTCTGCCAAAAGCCAATTGAGTTACAAACTTTGTTTCTTTTTCTGGCTGTTCAGTGCAGAGAAAGTCAGGACTTTCCATTACAAATGCGGGACTGGGAGTTGAACTGTTAAAAGAGGGACTGTCCCTCTTAAAACAGGACAGTTGGGAGGTATGTGATCAATCCCACATTTTGGCTAAACCTATTAAGTAGTAGTGTAACTATAACTAAGCAGATTATTAAGAGAGAGCTAAAAGCTAAGTGGTGCAAGATTTATCACTAGGAGGAGACACTAGAGCCTAACATCATATACACAATGTATAAGTGACTCATTAAAGGGATATTAAGTCTAGTATAATGATGTTACAGTTAGGCTGCAAGATAATAAACTGTCAGACAAACTGGCTGCTAGTGGATTCAATGATTGTGTGTGTTAGTTCAGCTAAAGCAGTGAGACAAACACTATATTTATTACTACATGGCAGCTGGGTGTGGCTGCTTCATGTTTCTTTTCAGCTTAGACAGGAAGTGGGAAACAGGAACAGGAATATGAATCATAAGACAATGGCAAAACAGCAGGAATGCCCTTAACCAAAATGTCCACACAAGCAGGCCAGTAAGCTTTGTTCTTATTGGTTCAGGAAAGTAACTGACCGTATTGCTTCACAGAATGGTTATTTTATCTGTTTTGTGAAACAAAACTTTCATTTTGTCGAAAGAATCAATCCTGTACTATAAAATCTGGCTTTCTGTCACAAATAACTATTTTGTCATTCAAATCTAGCTTGGCATGCTCTAGTTACTTACACTATTATATTCTGTCCAAGTTTTTTTTACATAATTCATTCTGTAAGTAACTTTGCATTTAAGTGTGTCTGCTACATGGAGGTTATAAATTTGTGAAACTCCATTCTGTACATTTTAACAATCAATGTTAAAATGTACAAAATGGAGTTTGTAATATAATCGCATCCTTTTGTGCATTAATCATATTTTGTTCTCATTCTTTAATAGAAATAAGTCTTTTGTATATTTTTTATTTGTGTATATGGTCAGAAATATTAATATACCACGAGAGACATTCCTTCTGTGTATCAGGGATAGTTTTGTATACAGAATGTATTTGGGACAAACGGCACCCCATAGCTATGTAGTCTTTTTCAAAGAGATATTTTTTTTATTGTAAGATTAAGAGCATATATGAACCTTACCAAAACATTTTACCTGATGGTATTACTGTTCCAAAGATATGATTTGTTGCTATGGGTAACTGCCCTAGTGCAGTCTAGTGCCTGTCTGTAAATGAGCACTGTACTTCCTTCTAAAACCCCAAACAAATGAATAGGAACACCTCTTTTGTTGCAGCCTGCTCCAAACCAGGGCTGGAACTAGGAGTAGACAGAAGAGGCAAATGTCTAGGGCAGGGATCCCCAACCTTTTGAACCCGTGAGCAACATTGAGAAGTAAAAGGAGTTGCGGAGCATGAAAAAAGTTCATGGGGTGCAAAATCAGTTCTGTGATTGGCCAGTTGGTAGCTCCTATGTGGATTGCTAATCTAGATTGAGGCTCTGTTTGGCAGTACACCTGGTTTTTATACAACCAACACTTGCCTCCAAGCCTGGAATTCAAAAATAAACACCTGCTTTGAGGCCACTGGGAGCAATATCCAAGGGGTAGGAGAGCAACATGTTGCTCACAAGCTACTGGTTGCGGATCGCTGGTCTAGGGCATAGCGTGGGGTAGAGCGGTGACGTAGGACTTTATTTCTGCAGCTCCCTCTAACTTCAGCCCTGCACTTGCGCAAGCAGGAGAGATGGGTGACAAGAGTAGCACGAGGGCCTTGCCTTTTACTCCAGTAGCCTTTGGCTTGGCTCTGCTCCACATCATGTAACATGGCACTTGTGGTCTTACACATAAGATATTACACTCGTAGAACGAGGTGTATCTCATAGCAGGCAATGGGAGCTTGGGGTTAGCTGCACAATTTAAGAGGTCCACAATGGTGACACCAACACACCACATGTCCTGGTGCCCCAACTAAGCTCTGTAAGTGCTCTTAAAAGTTTTTAATGTCTTGTTGGTGCAGTCAGGAAAAGAACAATAGGAACCCAGAGCAAAAAGAAAGCTGTACTTGCATTAGCACATGCTTCCCTGAACAACAGATCTAACCCATTGCCATGGACTTGTGCGTTCTGCACTAAAGGAGGCCATAGTCTGTACAATTATGATCTTTCTTCGAAAAGATCTTTCCAAGAAAGATTATTCATTTCAATACACACGTGTAGAGCTGAATCGTCTGATAAACATTAAGAAACAATAGAATTCCACCTGTATCTGATGATTCAGCTCTAAACAGTGGCTAATATTTGGGTGCCTTCAATGGCCTCAAAATTTTCCATCCAGCCCGATCAACCAAGTCTTCTGCTGATATTGGTCGGCTCCATTATCTGTGCATCTTCTTTAGTCCCTTTGTGTAATGGTACATTGGTTTCACTGACCTCCACACAAACATGTTGAGCATTGCTCCAAGGCTGCTGCTCTGCAGCGATGTAGTTGATAACCCAAAGTTTCTAAGCGCCAAACTAATTTTATAGACCATTAAACTCTCATGACATCATTGCATACTACAAATTAACCTAGTTGCTCCTTATATATTACGCTGTAATCACTGTCTGATGCTGCTTAGTATACTTTATATTTAGACATGGAAGGTTTGTAGCTATTTATGCACTGCTGCTTTGTAAGTATTGACTTTTCTGCTTCACAGTAAAATTCATTTATTGTTATGTTTCCAGGTTTAAATCATGCCGAATTGCCTTGTGTCTGCTTGCAATAACAAAACTAACAAAACAACACATGCCAAAGGAATAAAAATGCATTGCTTCCCGGCGAACATTAAAATCATTAAGTTATGGCTTTTGCAGATCGGTCAAAACTTTGGCGATATTGATGCCTTTGCAAAAAAAATACTGGATCAGAAAAGAAATGGTGCATATCGTTTGTGTTCAGAGCACTTTGTACCTGAAAGTTATGTGGACCATTATGAAACAAAGCGGCTTAGAACAGATGCATTGCCCTCAATTTTTCCTAACCGCAAATCAACTCCTGCTTATGCTGAAATATGTGCCCCATTAAATGGAACCCAAAGCTCACCTTCTGTAAATGATATCAGATTGCCGTCTGCCTTACCCACAAAGCCCTCTCTGAGCACCCCATATTCTGTAGGAGAAGATGGCCGACTTCATCCCAGTAATATATTCATGGGGCATGCAATATGCAAATGTGCACATAAGAAAATGGTTGATGCAAGCACACTCACAGATCCGGCAATGTTTTCCAAGGATGAATCTTTGCCATGGCAAAAGACAAACAGAAGTGGCAAAAGATTGAGAATGACAGATGATCGCCACACTGACTTCTTTAGAAAGAATTCCCACGATACTTCTGCAAGCGCTGACTCTTGTAGAATGTTTTTTGATGACCCGCCGCAGAGTCAGGGACAAGAGACATTTGAAGTTTCCTCCTACAACGCAAAAACCGATAACATTCCAAATATTTTCAGCAATTCTGTAGTAAAAGAACCACCTTTCTCGATGCACTATGACACTGCAATCCGTGATCTTGTGAATGAAAGAAAGTTTATCGTCTTTGAGTCTTGCCTTGATGTCTTGCTTCTCAAACTTCCCTGCCGGTTTGATGTGGACTGCTGTGCTCATATTGTTGAACTTGAGAAGCACATAAAGGGTTCCTGGTTGTCCGTATTTGGACGCTGTTACAAAGGCCACCACTTTCATCTTTGGGACAGCCAGCCTGTAGTAGGAGACATTGCACTGGGGAATCTTTTGTCTTCTGCTGCTGTGCTTTTTAGTGGCTCTGGCTTTTATAAATTTGAAGAAATGAGTCAACTTCTAGGTCTACAGCTCATTTCCTATGATTCATACTATAAATACCAGCGCATGTTCCTGTTTCCTACAATTGATAAGCATTGGCAGTATGAGCGCAAAAGGCTCAAAGAAACGATGGGATGCAAAAAAATGTGCTTTTCTGGAGATAAGCAGGTCTCCAAGTACTCTACGTACACATTCGCTGATGTTGAGACAAAACGTATTGTAGATTTTCAAGTAGTCCAGAAGTCAAAGACTACATCCTTAGCAATGGAAAAGCTAGCCTTCGAAACCTGCTTAGATAGACTTCTAGAAGATCAGTATGTTGTTGAGGCCATTGCAACAGACCACCATCCTGCTATAAAAGAACTAATGTGTGAAAAATACAGTTCTGTCGTTCACAATTGTGATGTTTGGGTGTGTGTCCAAAAGGTGAAAAAACAGTTGATGGCTGCCAGCAAAAGGCGAAAATGTTTGCATATTAGCAAATGGATTCCTGCAATCATCCAACACTTGCAATGGTCTTGGAGAACCAGTCACGGCAATGCAGAACTGCTGTGTGAGAAGTGGCAATCACTACTCCTGCACATTACAAACCATGATAAGCGTGATGCTTCCAGAGTGTGCCATGCATGTTGCCACAAAGCTCTGAATCGCTATTCTCGGTCGCTTCCCTGGATAAAGAAATGGAGTCTGGCATTCCATGCTTTGCGCGATGTGATTCTTTCCCACAAACTTACAAAAGACTTGGCCTGTCTTTCTCCCTTAAGCAATGGCAAAGAAATGAAGTTATACCATCGTTTTCTTCAGAAATATAGACCAAGCGAAGTCTATTTCAGGATGGATGCTGTGGCTGCAAGGACCAAACTAGCAGCTCTTGCATACAATGCAAATGTGCACATGGGACACACAAAGCCTAAAGTACCCTCAAAAGTAAAGGAAAGTGTTGGCCTACAGAGACGCAAACGAGTTTACTCTGGAACCAACAGCCCATCTGAACTGAAATCGCCACCCAAATTAAACTCAAATACTCATTTGCGGCAGATGATGTTGGATGCTATAAAATTATGCTCCCTTAACCAGACCCACAACTGCAATTCAAAGTTAACCCTGCTCCAAGGTGCAAAGTAGTCACCCAAAACTGGCTGATCTTCTGGACTATTGCTACTGGTCCAGGTTGATAATGTCAACTTCTTTAAAGCTGATACCAAACTATTTTCATGGACATTATGCTGTTCAGGGTTAAAGAAATGTGGGTGCTCATTTGAGTTTTGTTTTTATACACAATGCCAGGTTTTTAATGAAGAATTCCATGACGCATGGTTATTTCTCCCAAATTCATATTTCTATCTGTGACAGTCAAATTTTTGACAATAAAAGCTGGCATGGTTTTATGTTTGGTAACCACGTTTTAAACTTTCATCATAGAATTGCAAGGCACGGTCTGTACTATAACCCTTTTTTGATGAATGAAAGCTGAGAATGGTGCTTTTTAAATTTAATTTTTGATGCAATGATCAAGTTTAGCCTGTTTGTAAGTAATGATGATCATTTATTTTTTTCTTATTAAGCAGTATTGTAGAATATCTGAATCCAAATTAAATGTAGAATATGCAAATGTGCAACAAAAAAAAGAATGTAGTTTGTTCCAGATTGTCAGGAGAAGGGGAATGGCAGCGCAGATTGCATCAATCGGGGGACAGAGCCATAGCAAAGGGGTTGGGGTGTGTGATGCTTAGAAAAATTATCTTGTAGCCGTTCCCCTTTTCCGATTAACAAGGTTACTAAAAGCAGGTAGATGTCCCCCTGTCGCCCTTTTTCAATTGGCCAATGCGCGATTTCCAAGCTCCGCATTTTGTCAACAACAATTCTAGGCTGTGGGAGGAAAGAGAATATATTCCTCAACTCCAGAGATATGGAATTTAGCTAATTAAGAGACTACAAGAAATGCCCCTTCTACCATATCTAATGCTCTCATGTTTATTACAAGGCAAGAAGATTTGTTAATAGATCTGTTTTGCTAGTTTTATATTGAATTGCAATAAAGCCAATGAAATGATCTCTGCAGGTGTACTTTTTTTTTTCCCTTTTGTCTCTAATACAATTGTTTTGTTTTTCAAAACTCAGGATTATATACCTATATTACGGCATGTGTAATAAATTCTGCCCGTCCTGCATCTCATTCTTGGGAAAACAATTAATGAATGACTTAGCATGGTGTGACGGCAGTTAATTAAAAGATAAATAAATCTTTAAAATAAGTCAATAAAAATTGAGGGTGCTACTCTAAGCACTTTTTTTTTTTTTTTTTT
>CM044447.1:121782156-121805119 GCA_024363595.1 Xenopus borealis | reverse complement strand
TAATACATGAGTGATACTCAGAGTTCCCTGTATAACTCAGCCTGCAGCCTTGTCCTTTTAGCGACTTCTAAGTATAACATAATATAGTACAGTAGGGGGACAATATCCCAAATTCTTTAAATTCCCTATTACACCTCTGTTAATCTGCCTCCACCCTGTGTCTATAGATGCTGATGGAATATCATCATACATTATATATTAGAGTATACATTATCTGCTAGTTATTTTATAGCATGCCTGGATTACAGAAGTAGCTTTAACCAACTCCAATACTTTCTTATTATAAGTCAGATTTGCAGAAAGAATATACTGTATATTGCTAGTGGACATTCTTACCCGTATGATGATTTCCCTTGGGAGATCACTTTAATAATGGAGGTTTTTTGGTCATCAGTAAAGGAGGTGCACTGGGGCAGCTGGCTTATTACACTGCTGTCGGAATTCTCAATGTACGTCCCATTCAGGTCGCAGGCTAATTGTCCAAGTACCATGATCTGGTCACTGGTGAGGGCAAACCCTGTAACATTCTGTAGGAAGACCATAAACATTAGTGTAGCTCAGGGAATAAATACACTTAAGCTTAATAGGAATTATATTTATTATTGCTTTAAATAAGGATGTATAAGCCCACAATTCTGGGGGTTTTGTCTCGTCATAATTCACAGAGTACTCAAAATAGCACTACAACTGCTGATATACACAGGTATGGTATCCGTTATACGGAAACCCATTATCCAGAAAGATCTGAAATAATATCCCATAGATTCCATTTTATCCAAATAATCCAAATTTTTAAAAAATATTTCCTCTTTCTGTGTAATAATAAAACAGTAGCTTGTACTTGATCCCAACTAAGATATAATGAATCCTTATTGAAAGCAAAACCAGCCTATTGGGTTTATTAAATATTTACATGATTTTCTAGTAGACTTAGGGGCTGATTTACTATGGGTCAAATAGGGTCGAAGTGAAAATTCAAATTTTGGGCTACTCCAACTTCCAAATATCCCAAAATTCGATTCTAATAGTTAAACTTCGAATTTGGACATACTGGCCCTTTAAAAATCATTCGACTTTGACTATTCGCCAGTTTAAAGCTAAATTCTGAGAAATCGAAGGATTTTTGTGAAAATCGTTGGAATCATTCCATCGAATCGAATGGTTTGAACGATTAGAACGATTTTCATTCAATCGAATACGCCCGGTTTTCCATCAAAAACGCCCATATTCGATCCAAAATGACCCCCCCAAAAAATGTGATGGTCGAATTTCGAAGTATTTTCCACTTTGAAATTCAACCCTTAGTAAATCAGCCCCTTAATGTATGAAGATCCAAATTACGCATTCGTTATCTGGAAAGCCTGAGGTCCTGAGCTTTCTGGATAACAGGTCCCATACCTGTATTCAAAATCTACTGCTTAACCACACGGAAATCTTGAATATATTCCACTTACCAAACAGGATAGGGCCTTTGCCAGAAAATTCTTTTGCTTTTTGGAATAGGCTGAAAGGACGCTGATGTTTGCTGCACCGACGTTGGTATAGAAATTTTTACAGGCTGTTGCGTTCGTGTTGTTTGGAGGGCTGAAATGTGAATTACAAGTCAAATAAGGGATTAAAGGGGTTTCAATTAGATGAATAATGATATTCAATTTATCAAATTTGTCTTCCTTAATAGTGTAATTTTTAGTGGTTGTTTAACTTTCATATCTGGTTTGTAGGGTCACTAAGGGGCAGATTTACTAAGGGTCGAATTGTCGAGGGCTTTAAGCCCTCGAATTTCGACTGGTGAATATTTGGCGAATAAATATTCGCCAAAATCGAATGGAATATTCGCCAGTTTGGAGCGCATATTCGACTATTCGCCAGAATTGTATGATCGAACGTTCGATCGTACGATTGAAATTTGGATTCGAAAGGATTTTACTGCAATTCGATCGATCGAACGAACGATTGAATATAGAAAATTTGATCGTTCGTTCGAATATTCAAATCGAATTTGAATCGAATATTCGAACGATTTTTAAGCGATTTTTTATATTCTATTTTAGGGAATGATCCTCATTTCGGTAGGTTTAATCTGGCAAGTAGGTGGTCGAATTAAAATTTAAAGGGGAAATATTCGACCATTGAATTTTCGAATATTCTAATAAAATTAGATGGTCGAATTTGCCTAATTTGCATATTCGAAATCCAAATTCGAATCTTTTTGCAAATTCGATCGAATTTGAAGTGGACAATCTACAATTAAAACATGGGATTGAGGGATGTAAGACTGAGGGCCTAGGCCCTAGGATGAAGAATGGGGTGTTGATGTCAGACATAGAGGTTAGAATGATGGAAATATCAAATATAGAAGCGCATTGGAGCAAAAGACTTAAAATGTTCCTAGTAATTCCACCAATGCAGACGGGTGGTGTATGATGTCTCAAGAGTTTCAGGTTGGCTACAAACCCATCTACAAACCCAGCAGGAATTTCAGAGGCTAAACCTTCCCAAACTGTCGAGGCGTTACCTGGCAAACAGATATATTTCTTTTGGATAACTGTCCATGTCCGCATCGCTGCTAATTTTGATGATGGGCTTGGCTAGGCAGTTCAACTGAAACAGAATGGAAAGAGAAATGTTTGTGACAAATCGATGGCTTTGGCACCTTAAAGGGCAAGGAAAGTGTAAAATAGAATAAGGCTAGAAATGCTGTATTTTGTATACTAAACATAAACATGAACTTACTGCACCACAAGCCTAATCAAACAAATGATTTATGCTTTCAAAGTTGGCCACAGGGGACTGTCATCTTGTAACTTTGTTATACATCTTTGCAAGACCAAGACTGTGCACATGCTCAGTGTGATCTGGGCTAAGCTAAGGGATCGTCATAAATGATCAAAACATTGAAACAAGCGAAACTGCTGGAGTTCTGCATGGCTGGGAAGTAAAGCACTGGCTCCCCCTACTGTTAATAAGTATGATTGTTTCCCTGAGGGACCATCTGACAATTCCTATCCACAGCAGTAAATGAAGGGAGAATTTCACTGCAAACAGTCAGGTTTATTATAAAAACGTTAAATTGGTTTCTTTTTCATTAAAGAAAGTAAAAAATTTGTGCCCTTTCTTGTCCTATCAGAAGATCTTTGCAAAACCAGAATTGGCCAAATAGTCACTTAAGCTTGTTATTTAATGCCTAGCAGTTAATGGCGTCAACAAAGCCCCATCATTTTATGGTGGAGGCAGCATCTTCTGGTATCATCATTATCATTATATCATGACCTAGGTTTCTAGAAATACAGTAATATCATTAGTGATGTAACAATGGTCACCCTATTATACAGGGACGGACTGGCCCAACCCTAATGGGCCCCCCAGCCAGGCCAGACTCCCTCTCTTGATTATTTTTTGGAGACGCACAGTGATGAGCAGCGAGTCACAGAAAGGGACCGGGGGGGGGGGCAGCGGGGGGCCCTGGACAGCTATTACCTCCATTTTATAGACAACATTTAAAAATATACGTAATATAGGGTTTGAGAGCTACAGTTAGTGTATTAATGGCCACTCTATATCACAGCCAACTCTTGGAATAAAACATGATCTAGGCTTCTACAGCCAGAGTAATATTAATGATACAGGTATTGAATCCATTATCCAGAGATCTCCAAATTATGAAAAGCTGTCTGCCATAGACTCCATTAACATAATTCAAACTGTTAAAAAAAAAAATTTTTTGTACAGGTATGGAACCTGTTATCCAGAATGCTCGGGACCTGGGTTTTTCCAAATAACAGATCTATCTGTACTTGGATCTTCATACTCTAAGTATGCTAAAAAATGAAGTAAGTATTAAATTAAGCCAAGAGGGATTAATCATATCTTAGTTTGGATGAAGAACAAGCTACTGTTTTATAATTACAGAGAAAAATGAAATCATGTTTAAAAATGTTGATTATTTGGATAAAATTGTATCTAAGAGAGATGGCTTTTCCATAATTCGGAGCTTTCTGAACAACGGGTTGCTGAATAATGGATCCCATACCTACACTAATGAAATATTAATGAAATAGTACTTGAACCCAAATAAAATATAATAAATCCTAATTGTATGTAAAACAATCCTTTAGAGTTTTATTCATGTTTAAATGATTTTCTACTAGGCGTAAGCTAAATCCCAGGCCTCGAGCATTGTGTATAATAGGTCCCATATCTGTATTTCAATAAGCACACACATTATATTATGATATAAGGATGGAAACTCTATATAATGGATCATTTTTGGGGAAAATTGATCATCTAGAACTGTGGTAAAATTATGTATGATGTAACAATGGGCATTCCAAATTATAGAGAAAGACATGATCTACGGTGTTTTAGAACCACAGCAAAAGTGTTTGTGATGTAACTTTATATTACAGATGACTCTTAGGAAAAGCTAATCTAGATTTCTAGAGACAGTAAATGTATTACTGATGTAACAATGAGCACTCTATTATATTATGATATAACAACAGGAACTCTACGTATATTACAGATAATTTGGGAAAATACCATGTAATAATTGACACTTAATATCATAGATGACAGTTGTAGAAAGACACTCTGGGGTTCTAATTCTGTACTAAGATTATTAGTGCTGCATCAATGGGCACTCTGTAAAGACATTGCAGGGTTTTGCAGTAACATTTTAGTGATGTAACAATGGAGACTGAAGCCCCAAAAACCATTTAAAACCAAAATCGAAAGGGAACCCATTGTTTAAGAAATCATACCTGGTCTTCTGACAGGGTGGCGTTGTTTATCTTCATAGCCTTGACCAATGACTGGATTCGGGAATCACTCATTTTGTTATTTGAGCCGCAGGTATACCCTTGCAAAACTGAGGCAGAAATACTGCAGATAAAATTATAAAAAAAAGAGGTAATTTTCTGAGTTGATCCCAACCAAATCTTCTAGTCAAAGGGAGACTATATCCCTGAACATTGACAATGATAAAATTCTTCAAACAAGCTGGTAATTCACAAATAACATTTGGAGATTTTTTTCTTTCATGTGTTTGCACTTTCTTTTTAAAGGGAAGCTATCATAGGTATATTTCTTTTACTTTTTGGAATATTACATTGTTTTGCTAATGAGCTCTTCTAACATTTTTAAGTCTATGATCATCAGATCCGTGAAGGAGAATCCCTGAAGTCTGCAAGGAATTGTGGGAATTAGAGTCTTAGCTGAAAGGGAGGGCTGCTTCTATTGGTACATGTAGTCAGGACCAACAGTGTAGTAATATTAAAGGTGAAACAGAAACTGCTATCAATACATATACAAGTAATGTTACAACCATTAAAAAAATCGATTTTACTTTTACTGGAACGTTGCATAGAATTACATTTGCTATCTTTATTCAAAATGTCAGATTTTGGTTTGCTTCCCTTTAAATGATTTTACACTTTAAAAAAAAAAATATATATGTATATATACCCCATTAAAAGAACACCCCTCAAGTTGGAACTTACTTGGATAAGGCGGATTGTGCGGGTACAACGCTATCAAAAAACATGGCGGCCTGTGTAACAAAAGTAAGATTGTGTCAAAATAATATCTAGTCTTATCTATTCTCCATTCCTTCACTGGTCAATAATGTAATGGTAGAGTGTATAGTTTTGTCTGTGCACATCATATGTTTTCACTGCTTGTCTTGGTTCAATCTAGGAATGATGCCTCAGCCCGGACAAGCAATGTATTTATAACAGGAATGCGATTCTGGATTTGACTGAACATAAAGATACGAACACCCATCTCAATCTTCTGTTTTGTGGAGCTTTAAAGTCACATGATGTTAAGAGTTTGGTTTAATTTGGTCAGTGTTAATTATTCAGTCAAATCTCAATCCTGAAAAAAGCTGGGGTTTTCCCAAACTAAACCATGGATTTGATACAAAAATAGAATGAAGATAAATGCCTTTCTCTATTCTTCCCCTCCTCCTACCTAAGCCCTTATC
Organism: Xenopus borealis; assembly: GCA_024363595.1. Lineage (NCBI taxonomy): Eukaryota > Metazoa > Chordata > Amphibia > Anura > Pipidae > Xenopus > Xenopus borealis. The sequence goes on along the minus strand of CM044447.1, from coordinate 121,799,136 downwards.
TCTCCCCCAGCCTATCTTTTCTTTGTTATCCTTTATGTTACTACTCACATGTCTGCTTCTTACTGGCTTTCCTGGTCTACTCCAATACTCCAATCCCCGCTCTTTCTTTGTTTTCAATACTTCATCCACTATTGAATTGCTGTACTACTATCTAATGATGTGCAGGTTGGGCCAATACCTGCGGGACATGTGGGTTTACCTGTTGGTTGGGTTGAAACTGACCTCACTGCTCCTCTTGCGGGTCCCAGGTGGGTTCAGGTTGAGCTCTTATGCTCACTTTCCCCATCGGGTACCTTTGACTGCCGGCTTACGGCTTCCTGTTTTAGAAACTCTTGCCTGCCCACCTCCGCCTGCCCTCTCCCTGCTTCCCCCTCCATTTATAGACCCATGTCAACCCGCCCCGCCAATGATGTCACAAAAGGGCTCAGGTGGGTTGGTGCAGGTCTATAAATGGAGGGGGGAATACCAGGAGCAGGCAGGTGGAGATGGGTCGGGTAACAGTAGAGTTTTTCTCTAGCTGCACATCACTACTACTCTCCATTTTTGCGTTTCTGACTATCGACCTTCTTTACTCTCTCTTTTCATCCTTTTATGTAAATTTCTCTTGCTACTGACTCACCTGTTCTGGGGCCCAGGCTTTGTTATTAATGTCATCCAGAACAGGCTTGAAGACAAGACGGGATTTGGGAATAAGTGTGGCCATGGAGTTGGGAATATTTCTTACAAAGTTTTCAGGCTTGGAATCTGCAGATAGAATCTATGGAAATAGAAGAAAATAAGATTAAGTTGTGGTTACCTTTAGGGCAATGACACTTGGATGGACAAAACACCTTAAAATACCATCCCCATTACAGAAGAAGGACATTGCCTTATCAAATGCCAGTGAAAAGTGCTAAGAATAAAGACTAATCAGGTTTGGCTTGATAGTGAGAGATTTGATGAATGGGAAGGCTGATATTGCAATGTTTTATGATTATATCTGTAACCTAGAGCTACCCATAAGGTAATGGGCTCCTTGAATAAATGTTTAAATGCAAGTGTGGGTTTGAACCCAGACACTGACTAAGTACAGTTGGTTATAAACATGTATGTATGAGAGCCTGCCAGTCCTGGCTGATCTCCATGTACTCTGGGTATTGGTTGATTTGTGAATCAGGGGGGTTTGAAAAAATTTTCAGCAATGTCCCATGTTGGACAGTACATAGTTCATCAACAGATGAGGAAGTTAAATGGAGTCGCAACTCTCATCATCGCTTCCTGCTGTGCCAAGCATTCATTTTAGCGCTAACAATTTTAACAATAGAAAGTCAACTACACCATGTGTGGTCCATCATATGCTCTATGAAGGTTTGGCCAAGCCAGATGAACTGGAGGGCATATCAGATCAGTTTAAGTATGGTCTCCTTAACTGATGTTTAAAATAAAAGTTATGCAGGAGAAGGTTTACAAGGATTGGACTTTTATTTTTGTGTATTTATAATAAGCACAGCATAATAAGTGCTAATAAACCATGGTGAAACATACATAATCAAAAGATATTTAATAATCCATACCATGTCTGTGAAATGGCTTCAGATATCCACTCACCTTAGCAACAAATACGGTCTGCAGAGAAGAAGGAGCATTGGCCAACTGGCTTGCAAACTGAGGATTTTTGGATGCATTAACAATCAAACTTGGATCCAAATCCATAAGCTTCTGGCTTGGAAGCCCAACCACCAAGCTGCCCAAGCTTTCTAGATTTGTGACCTAAAATAAATAAAAGAAACCATAATGTTTAGTATCTTTAAATGGACATGCCAAAAGGCTTCTTAGAAAACAATCACGTTGTATAAAGAGGTCTATAGAGTGCCTGCAAATGGCCTTAACTCAGGCCTCCATCTGGAAACGTTATTTTATTACAAGGGAACATGTGGCTAGAGTAACTGTGTATCTAGCATGCTAGGAACTGATCTGGAACAGGCAATTTCTTGAAAGCACCCTGCATTCAGGGTCGGGCCAAGGTAGTTTGACACCCTAGGCAAGGGGTACAATCAGCACCCCCCACCCCCGTTCTGTATGACCATTTCCCACATATTCACTTTTCCTTAAATAAAGAAACACATTAATGAATCAAACTGTATGTGTGCCAGCCAGCCCCTAATCTGTACCTGTGTCAGCAGCACCCAAAATATTGCTCCCAATCTGTACCTGTGCCAGCCAGTAGCACCCAAAATATTGTCCCCAATCTGTATCTGTGCCAGCAGCCCCCAAATTATTGTACCAAATCTGTACCTGTGCTGCCAGCATTGCCCCCTTAGTCTGTACCTGTGCCACCAGCCATTGCCCCCAAGTCTGTACCTCTGCCACCAGCCATTGCCTCCCAAGTCTGTACCTGTGCCACCAACCATTGCCCCCTAAGTCTGTACTTGTGCCACCAGCTGGCCCCCTAAGTCTGTAACTGTGCCACCAGCATTGCCCCCTAAGTCTGTACCTGTGCCACCAGCATTGCCCCCTAAGTCTATACCTGTGCCACCAGCAGTGCCCCCTAAGTCTGTACCTGTGCCACAAGTCTGTTCCAGCCATTGCCCCCCAAGTCTGTACCTGTGCCACCAGCCTGTGCCAGAGCAGCAGCAAAAATATTGCCCCAGATCTGTGCCAGGCAAAAGGCAAGTAAGAGGGAGGTAGGGGCTGAAGTAGAGAAGAATGCTGCTGCTGGAGACAGGGACGAAGTTAAAACTTAAAGAAATTAAAAAAAAAACATTATTTCCCTTCTAAAGTGCGCCCCCCCCCCTATGACTGCGCCCTAGGCGGCCGCCTACTCTGCCTACCCCTAGTTCTGGCCCTGCCTGCATTTAACATATCTATAAAAAAACATTTTACCTGGTAGCCTGATTTTAGGAGCTTATTCATTAACGACTTTGACTGCCCATAATTCCAGCCATTGACATTGCTGAGAGAAGGCAGGGCGTTCTTGATATCACTGTCATTAATGCTGCTGATTTGGGACTGTGAGAGCCCGACTGCAGTTTGGCCCAGGTTATTGAGAGTGTCCGATGTAAAGTTTTTCAGCTTGCTGACAAGGGAAATTGAGACCTAGGGAAATAAAAAGGAGGGTTAGAATAGAAAATTAGCTGAAATATAGATACATGTGTACTACATGCTTGCATAAGTAAGTTTTACTGGGTCCTACAGCAAAATCCTGTCGGGCAGGGGCTAATTAATGCACAGGCTATCCTAAGTTATAGCCTAGGGCCCAGTGTGATCAGGGGCCCATGTAGCCTTTTTTTCAGTTATTATGTCCATTTACTTTTAATATTTATTATTATTTGCACTGCTGGTTTCTGGACGGCACACCTGCTTGGAGAAGAAAGCAACCCAACAGGTTTATTTTTTTTAGTTGCAATACTGGTGTGTAGGCACCATCAAGGACAGTTTGCCTGGTCATGTGTTTTCAGAAAGAGCCAGTGCTTCACTATGGAACTGCTTTTTGGCAGGCTGTTTTTTTCTCCTACTCAATGTAACTGAAGGTGTCTCAGTGGGACCTGGATTTTACTATTGAGTGCTGTTCTTAGATCTACCAGTCAGCTGTTACCTTGTGTTAGGGAGCTGTTATCTGGTTACCTTCCCATTGTTTTGTTGTTAGGCTGCAGGGGGTGGGGTGATATCCAGCAGTAAAGAGTGACTGAAGTTTATCAAAGCACAGGTCACATGACTGGGGGCTCCTGTGAAACTGACAATATATCTAGCTCCTTGTCAGATTTCAAAATTAAATTAATACAATCCGTTTGCGCTTTTGAAAAATGTATGTCAGTGCAGAAGTCTGCAGAAAACTGTTGGTTTTGGGGAAAAAACATGTTTTATCCCCTTAAAGTTTACTTTCCCTAATAGTTTACCCCTTTTAGTATTAGGTATATGTATTAGACAGTATTAGAATACACAGACAGGGCTTATTGTGTAGAATTTTCTTCACTCTGCCTTTACTATAGCAGTACAGGCTGCAACAGATTGTAACAACAAATTGTAATAAAGAAAGTCATATAGGTAAGTAATATTACAGCAAAGATGGTGGCCTGTCTAGAAACAGGATACATTACCTGCAGTTCCTCAGTGGTTTGGGTCTGGTTTTTGGCACAGGCCTTGTTGATTTTATTGGAGATGGCAACAATATCAGCACTACTCATATTGCCAAAAGCTTGTGGTGACAGGAAACATAAGAAACTAGCCGGGATGCTAAAAAGTTCAAAATGAAACGATTATTACTAGCTGATCTTGAGATTAAAGGGCAAGAAAAGGCAAAGAAATAAAATCCCATTTTTACTTTCTTTAATGAAAAAGAAATCTATCTCCAATATACTTTAATAAAAAAATGTGTACCGTTTTTATAAGAAACCTGACTGTATGCAGTGAAATTCTCCCTTCATTTACTTCTGTGGATAGGAATTGTCAGACGGTCCCTAACGTCTGGCAGGGAAACTATCATACTTATGAACAGCAGGGGGAGCCCCTGCCTTACTTACCAGCCATGCAGAACTCAAGCAGCTTTGTTTTTTGATCATTTATGAGGATCCCTAAGAAGCCCAGACCACACTGAGCATGTGTATGTAGTCTAGTCTTGCAAAGATGTATAACAAAGTTACAAGATGACAGCCCCCTGTGGCCAACTTTGAAAGCATAAATCATTTGTTTGATTAGGCTTGTGGTGCAGTAAGTTCATGTTTATGTTTAGTATACAAAATACAGCATTTCTAGCCTTATTCTATTTTACACTTTCCTGGCCCTTTAAGATTGATATTAACATCAGCACCACAAGGAGATACTTTGGTGTGATGGGCAATTACTGTACGAGGCTGGGGCAGCTTTTTGATATTCAAATATTGACTACTATACTTGTAAGTGCCATAAAACTTTTCTAGTCCAGTCCATTAAATACTGAAGGTGCCTAATTAAGTAGAGGTAAGTGCTTGAATGGTTACTACTCTGCTCTGTTTCAATATTGGACTTGTGATTGGTATCGGCAGACAGGTGCTTAGTAGTGATGGGCGAATCTGTGGCGTTTCTCTTCGCCAATTTATTTGCAAATATGGCAGGAAATTTGCGAATGGGAACCGCCATTGAAAAAACGGACAGGATGCTGATTTTTGCTGGCGTTTTGCAAATTTATTCGCCGGCGGTGAATCATGGGAATTTGTTGCAAATTTGAGGCCTGGCTAATAAATTTGCCCATCACTAGTGCTTAGTATATAGGGAAGGAGACAAAAGGGTCGTACTTAGACTTTTTCCAGATTCAAGCAATAGAAAGGGTCACATCCCCTTATAGATCTGATAATTTAATGTGAAAAACACTTAACGTGAGGCTTTCTGGATATTCACTCTTGATTTAGATTTGATGTGTCCTGCTAGTACTATTGCGTTTAATTCTATTTTCCACAAATTTAAAACAATTTCTATTTATCTATTGACAGTTCTTGACTTTTATATACATTTATATACCATGAGAATTAAGAGATGCTCTTCTTTCATGTTTGACATCATATATACATGGGACTGCTTCGTTTCTACATATGATTAAATATACATATACAATCTCTGTTTTTTTTTTTTAAATAATTTTTTCAATAATCTCTTTCTGCGTGGATTATCTGCTCCCCTGAGCTGAGGGCTTGGGGCTGGAACACCTTGGCCACTGTTCTACATTGTGCTTTCCCCATAATAAGTAGATCTATTCATGCTTGTATTTGTACTACCAGGTTTAATAATGAAGTAGAGGAGCAGCCACCCATCAACCAAAAGACAACCTGTCTCTGCTGTACCTGCTTAGATTGGCATTTCCACCTGAAGTCATGAGTGTGGTGAAATAAATGGCAGTGTCCTTATCAAAGTTGAGTTGGCTGGCAAACTGGGCACTGGCTGGGTTACTGGCAAACAGCTGCAGCTGCAAAAAGGAATTTAAGCAAAGTTACAACTAAACATCAATAATCATGTTCTGTACCAGCAAATTCAGCAAATGGGGGGCTGTTAAAACAGGGGAATACCTATGCTGCCATAGTTGTGTAGGGACCCATAGGTTTTCTACTGGCACCTATGGAGTTAAGTCCCTGATCTCTGTTACTAGGCAGAAGGTTATGTTGCAAGTGTATGCTTCTAACCAATAGTTACAGCCCAGAGTGTAATGACCATTTCCTGCCACACAGTTTTATAGTGCTGGAAAGGAGTGGCCACTTCCTCTTTGGCTGCTGGATCTGGATCGACTGGTTGTGCCATTGAGCCTGGGAGCAGGAAGGCCCCAGTAAAGCCAAGTGACCCTAAAGGGACCAGCACATTTAGTGGGTAAGTTGGGGACCAGGCCACCCCGTGAACAAGGGTTAGTAAGAGCAGGGTAGTACTGTAATAGTCTCTCTAGGGAGAGAAAGATAGTCAGGATATCTAGTATGAACAGTGTGTGTTCCACCCAGGAGAATTAGTAGGAAGAGATCTTCCTTACAAAGCTTCCCCCGTGTTGCTTTTAGTGCAGGGATATTGTAGTGATAAGGACTAGGACCTAGCAGCAGCTATCGGGCCTTACCTGGTGTTCCTAATAGTCCCTTTCTGCACAGGCACTTTGTAGATTAATGAATGTACCCTTGTCTCTCAGGGCTCTGAAAAATAGTCTCCTTGGGGTGTGTGTATGAATATCGGCTGACATCTATACTACGCCTGTGTAACCTCTGCTATGTTCTGTGAAAGCTCCTGTGTGTGAGTATCTAAACCTGGGGATATTGCCTTGTTCTAATAAACGTTCACCTTTTGTTTAAAGAACCTCCTGGCGCCCATTTCATCTTTTATTATACAGTTTGCCTGGGTATTGTAGTTATACTACCTCCTAGGATCGCTTCCACATGGCGAAGGCCCTGCCCTGATGTGTAGGTCGCAGTGTAACCCATGCTTGCCTATTACTAGCTGGACATTAAATCTGGGTGTGCTGTATACAGCCCAGAAAAGCGTTACAGTTGTATGGTATCTCTCTGTACAGATTATGAGCAAAGTTAGGGGCTGTTCCTGCTGAATTGTGCTTAGTACAGGGGGATACCTTTGCTGCCATAGTTTTATGGTATCTTTCTGTACAGACTATGAGCAAATTTAGAGTCTGTTCCTGCAGAATTGTGCTTAGTACAGGGAATACCTATGTGTCATATTTTTATGGTATCTCTGTACAGACTATGAACAAATGCTGACATACTTTTATGGTATATTTATCTGAACTCTGTATAAGCAATCATTTCCTTTCCTAGCTGCAGTGTGCAGACTTTGAGATACAGCATATTGGTTATTTGGTTAATACCTTTTCCCATAGTTGCTCAGAATAATCAGGAACCTTGAAAGTGAAATAACTTTCACAGGTAATTATTTATTGAGCTCATGTTGAACTGGGGAGGGAGGGTGTATACTGCCCTTTTAACAACTATAAGGGAACTGTTAGCTTATGGCCAGTAGGGGAACACTTTTACTACAGTCTAATCAACTGCACTAACGTGAACTTACTAGGGATTGATTTGCAAATGTTAACAGATCCGTCTTGCTAGACTGTGCCAAGAAGTTGCCCATGTTGTTCAAAAGCCAGGATCCGGAGTTAGGATCAGTTTCGTTGTAGCATTTTGGTGTTTGACCTTCAAAGAAAAAATAGAGGTATGGGTTGGGAAATGATTACATTCACGCATGAGCATACATTATAGTTATGCATTTTATCTGGGTCAAAAAATCTTATAAAACTGCACTCCTGATCAATCCACAAAGTGGGATAACTGTGCTCATGTAATTTGGTCCTCAGTCAAAACACAATGACAGCACGGCCTTATGTTAGATGAGGGATCTATTCATGAATGATGTAGGGTGTATAGCCACAAGTGACATTGTAGGCTCCCCGAGCCCTTTATGGAGAAGTGTGTAGGGCATATAGAGCTTCCAACCAGTGTTATAGGTTTCTCCCAGCTCTTTTTTTAACTGGGATTGGCCAAAATGTTCCTTAGGGAATTTATGTTATACATAATTCATGATAAATGAGTACAATCTCTGTGTGTCGGAGTTATATCCCACGCCCAGTTGAATTCTGGAGGAAGTTCCTCATAGTTATGATGTTGTTGGCTTAATGAAACTGACCGTTATTTTTCAGATACGGCTTGATGAATGATCCATAGGCACCTTGCTGTTTGTTTGGTTTCATTTGTTGGTAAGCAGAGTTCAAACCTTTGGTTCTGAAGAATATAAGCAATATACAATTAGATACAAAAATAGATTTCTATACATTAAGAGATGATATATCTAATATGATCAACTACAACTTGTGAGGCCATACACATTAAAATCATAGGCAAGGTTTCCATTGATCATACATCATTGAGCAACATAAACATGGCCAAGAAGATCTTGTAGGATCTATTTGAAGTCACAGTGTGTGTGTGTGGTAATATGAGCAGATATAGTCTTGGTTGGGCAGCCAAAAAGATGTTTATTAACTTTACACTAGACCAATGATGAGTCCAGACCAGGATAAGATCATTATTATATTTGCTCTTTCAACTGTCTGGGGGCTTTGGGTGTTATAATTAATACCATATGGGAAAATGCATAAACTAAGAAGCAGCTATCAAGATCAGAACTAATTTAGGAAATTGGGTCAATGCAACTCATAGTACTGTCTGTGCATGACACAATCAAAGCAGGTCAGGAGCAATATTCCCTATGAATGGCAAATACAGAATGCTGATATTTGTCGTGCAGTTTGTTATGTGGGTTTGTACATGAACAAGCACATGGATTAGAGGACACATTGGTCAGTACATACAGAAGTAGGCAGCTGGCTTCATTTCTATTGGTGTGTGGATTGCCCAGAATCATAAGCGGATGGTGATTTTTATTTGTTTGGGTAAACTAAGTCTAATGTTACATTAATCCTTTCTTCACCTGTGATTTTAAATCTGCTGGGGAAACAGCTGATCCAACCCAATATTATAAGCATTGGCAAAAGTTGTAATTCACCTGTCTGAGCACACAGGGAGGATTTTTGTCTAAAATTACATTATAATCCAAAATCTGTCCCATACATGGTCTGACTTAAGAGCTACTAACTGATGGGCCCAGAGGCTGCACGATACAAAGTCATTAGTAGTTGCTAATATAATATATCCTCATATACAGATGCAGTCACTTTGGATTGTAAGTTTAATGCGTCGTGACTTAACTCATCTATCTCATTTATCTCACTTAGCACAGAATATTGTGTCACAGCATCCCATCCAATTAAAGAGTTCACCATTGAAAACAATGGGGCTTTGGTATGCTAATGAAAAGGTTAAATGCATTAAATGAGTTAAGATAACTTTAGATAACACAGTTTCTTCAATTAGCCCTGAGTCATGACGCATTTAACTTACAAATCCAAGTGACTCTATCTGTATGTTTAAAGGGCACCAATCACAGCCAAAATCAAACACATATTAACAACCTGACCAGTACAACCTAAACACGTTTAATCAAACTGCATATACAGTTTTTTGAGAGAAAAAAACAACAGTCTTTAAAAAAAATCCCATACTTTGTCAAATGGGTTCTCTCACCGAGGGTGTCCATACTGTGACTACAACATGCAAATGAGTTCATGAGCATGCTCAGATTGTAGCACTGCCCTGAGTATTTAGTAAACTCTAAGTATCACAAGATTTCCCCTGCTGGTGAAGACATTATGCAAATGAAGGGCACACAGCAACTTCCAGAAGGTGGCAGCACTAACACAGATTTCAAAATAGCTTAGAATGTTTAGTAGGCAATCAAAGAATTTCAACTGAGCATGTGCGAGATTTCAGAGCTATATGTAGGAGGGGTCAGTGAAATCCAAGATACCTGTCTCAGATAGAACTGCAGTGGAGATAGGGGACATTTTGTAGAAGGTATAGTGAGCTGATGATTTACACTATACAAACAATTCTAACTGTTCAGATTTCTTGAACTTTCACATAGTGTATTTAGTAAGTAAATGATTTTAGTTACAGCTGGTGCCCTTTAAGAAATATTTAACTCATTGTTTCAACTAATTGTAGAAAATTGTAACAGTTCAGATGCTCCTGGATCACTGAGCTGCCAGACTGAAACCCCAGAGACATAAACATTAAACTTTAAACTTCAATTTTGGCAAAACAGTAAAAGTAAAAGATGGAAATCAATTAAAACGACTTTGTTAATGGTGAATAATCTAAAAATAACTCAACTGAAAAAAAAGTGTTTGGAAGGTGAACAACCCTTTTAAGGAAACAGTCACCAATATCCAATCACAATGGTTCTATTGAACTTTTCAGGTAGGTGTTGGCTGAAACTCACACAGGTGTGAAAGTATGATCTGGTCACAACGAAACCATAATGGCTGCATCACACCTTTACACATTTTTCAGTTTCAGATAACACCTACCTGAATAGATTAATGGAACTACCATTGACCTTTGATGGTATTTATTTTTTGTGCAATATAAGTATTTAATGATCCCCACATACCAGACAAGCAAGTGAATGATTAGCAGCTGCTTTGTCTCTTGTCAGAGGATTTTATTTTTTTTCTTTGAATATTTCTTTTTTAGGCAAACAGGTTTGGGGAGGCTTAGCCCAAAATGAAGAAAGAGATAACTCACATTACTTGGAAGGAGTCACAAGAGATGTTCTGTGGGATAAGGCTGAGTTGATCTTGAGAGATTTCAGGCAGAACAAGGTTTAGATTTTGGATGAGCGATGACCAGTCAGAACTGGTCAAGTTATTGATTTGGGGAATCAGAGTCTGGAAGGTTTTGGTTAGTAGCCCCTGAGCTAGAGGAGATGGAACGGAGGTAATATTTTTCTGTAAAGAAAAAAAAAAGCACAATTTTCAGGATTGTTGAAACTGATGTATGTGCAAAGCTTCTCATATCATGCTGAATTAGTAAACACCAGTTGAATATCAGAAGGCATCAATGGAAGGTGGTAGAGAAACTACCATGCATTAATAAAAAATACTGTATATTCCCTGGGACCCTATAGAGAATGATCACAGAACTTACCAATGCAGCAGCAGAACTGATCTGAGTCAAGAGATTGTAGGCATCATTTGTATTTTGCAGTAATCCCAGAATCTGTCCTACGGAGTTCGGGTTATTTCCAGCTGCTGGTTCCAAACTGAAGCTGGCCACTTGTGGTACTGTGAGCAAAGACAACACGTCCAACTGCAAAATGAATGAGTAGGTGAATAAAGACACAGTTGATGAGCATGAGTATGTTTCTAATGCTATTGAATGGTATTTTCATTCCATGTATGGCTCTATCCAATGGAAAGGAAGGAAACTGTTCAAAGGAGGAAGAAATAACCCTTTGGCATGGCTGGAATTTCTGTCACTCATTGTCCTTCTAAATTTTATTTTTATTTAAAGGGGTGGTTCACCTTTAAGGTAACTTTTATTATGTTATACAACGGGCAATTCTAAGCAACTTTTCAATTGGTTTTCATTATTTGTTATTTATAGTTTTATAGTTATTTGTCTTTTTCTTATGGTTCTTTACAGCTTTCAAATGGGAGTCGCCGTCCCCTTCTAAAAAAACAAATGCTCTGTAAGGCTACAAATGTATTGTTATTGCCACTTTTTATTGCTGATCCTTCTATTCAGACTCTCTCCTATTTATATTCCAGTCATTTATTCAAATCAGTGCATGGTTGCTAGGGTAATTTGGGCCCTAGTTACCAGATTGTTTTAAATTCAAATTGAAGAGCTGCTGGATAAAAAGCTAAATATCTCAAAAACCACAAATAATAAAAAATGAAAACCAATTGCAAATTGTCTCAGAATATCACTCTCTACATCATACTAAAAGTTATCTCAAAGGTGAACAACCCCTTTAAGGATACAGTTGCATTTTTCCTTTTTTTAAAAAATATGCTTTCTTTCCTGTATTGAGGTCAAGAGGTTGAAATAAAGTTATTGAGCTGTTAACAGTAGGTTAACATCTAGCATCTCATAGAATATAAATGAACAGAAAAGAAGCAGAAACATATTACAGGTATGGGACCTGTTATCCAAAATGCTAGGGGCCTCAGGTTTCCAGATAAAGAATCTTTCTGTAATTTGGATCTTCATACCTTAAGTCTACTAGGCAATTATGCAAACATTAAATAAATCCAATAGACTGGGTTTTCTCCCAATAAGGATTACTTATATCTTACTTGGGATCAAGAGCAAACTACTTTTTTATTATTACAAAGAAAAGGGAAATCAATGTTATAAAAATTTGAATTATTTCAATAAAATGGAGTCTGTGGGAGATGGCCTTCCTGTAATTTGCAGCTTTCTAGACAGGTTTTTGGATAACTAATGCCCTATCTGTACTAAATCCCTTAGATAACATCTAAAAGTGCAAACACAACATTTCTGTCCAGAGAACCAATGTAAGAGGTACTTGGTTGACACATGAGTGTTATTTTCGGCTGGACAAGACTTTCAGATGTAGCTTCAGATACTTACGCCATTGATGTTGGGATTTAAGGCAACCAAGTCCTTGAATTCAGCATATTGAGAATATTTCCCTAAGTTCCACTTGATCCAGGTGCTGCTGTTGACATTCTTTGAGCAGACTGAACCTAATGGGAGACCAAAATCTTAAAGGAGGAGTGCAATTGGTGTACTTTTATTATTGTTAACAACAACAATAATAATAATAATATTTTTTCTTTTGCAGGCTCTGCAACCCACTTTGAAAAAAAGAAATCTATTTGTCACTAAAGTTGACAAGAACGTTTATTGCCAAAATGCCCCAGATCATTAGATGGACTGTTTTTAACCTGATTGGACAAATACTACTGCTGTTTGTAGGATTTGATATCACTGTTTTCCTAAAACAAATGAGAACCTTCAGTGATATACAGCAAAATATTGGACAGTGGGACAATGGTCTTCTATGGGCCATGTAGTGAAATGCACCATTTTAGAGGAAATGTGTCCAGCTCTTAGTTACAATCCTCCTTCAGGGGTAAGCTCTGACTCACCCATCTCCTTTTCTGATTATATTAAAGTGGACCTGTCACCCAGACACAACAATCTGTATAATAAAAGTCCCTTTCAAATTAAACATGACATCCAATTTCTATTTTTATTAAAGCATTCACAGCTGTTTTAAGTTCATTTAAAAATCTCAGCTGTCCATAAAATATTGTCTGCCCCTCCTCTATGCCTTAGACATAGAGGTGGGGCAGATAATAATTTTCACTTTCCATTCAGCACTTACAAGATGTCACTGCCTTCCCCACATTCCCCTGTTCTTTTTACCATTTAATTGTGTAGCCAGGACATGGGGATAGACATCAGGTCCCCCATTCTGGTGCACAAACAAAAGCGGTTACTTTTTCTCCCTCATTATTGAAACAACTCCATCCCTTTATCTCACAAGCAATAGCTAAGACATCCATCAGTACCTTCATACTATCCCTTGTTATTGCTATAAATGTCTACTACAGGTTCCTTCACTTTTGAAATCCTTACCATGGCTTCCCATTCAGCAAAGAATAACTACAAAATCCTCCTCATGCCTTTCAATTGCCTCTCTCTGTGCTACATCTCTTCTCTTGTGTCTCTATAATTTTCTGGTGTTCCTCTGAGATGCTCCATCTTATCACACCACCACTGCTGTTTCCCTGCCTCAAAACTTTTCCTCTTGTTGCTCCATACTTCTGTATTTCCATCCCTGAATTCATTCTCTCAATCTCTTCAAAACTAAATGTCAAGACCTCCTGGAGCACTGCTATAGCACATGACTCCTGGCCCTATGTGTTTATGGTTCAACTACTGTATAATCCACTAATTTGTTATCCTTCTGTTTTTGTGATATTTTTTCCTCTTGACACAGCAATTGATTGTCTTGATTGTTGTTATATTAGGGCAACACAAGACTGCTGGACACAATCTCAGTCACTTATTGTTCATGAGAAACTGTTATGTAGTAGACTGAAATCTATACTATAAACCAGGGGTCCCCAACCTATTTTACCCATGAGACACATTAAAATGTAAAAAGATTTGGAGAGCAACATGGAAAAAGTTCCTAGGGTGCCAAACAAGGGCTGTGATTGGCTTTTTAGTAGCCTATGTGTGGATTGGCAGCTTACAGTAGGCTCTGTTTGGCAGTAGATTTGTTTTTTATGCAACACCAAAACTTGCCTCCAAGCCAGGAAATCAAAAAGAGGAACCTGCTTTGAGGCCACTGGGGGCACCATCCAAACATGTTGCTCACAAGCCACTGGTTGGCTATCACTGCTATAATTGAACAAATTACATTGTCTCATTACCATTATTTTTGAGATAAGGTTGGATGACGACTTTGTAAACATCCTCTTGCTTTGCATTTTTCAGTTGGTTGAAGGAAGAGTCCATTGCTTTGAGTCTGTAACAAACAAAAGAATATTAAAATTGGGAATATGTGGGTTTGCTGTATATTAAACAAATTGAGTTTTGTGTATTGTTGGGTTTCAGTAAATTCTGGATCAGTTTAAACTCATTTACTCTTAATATGATTTTTTTTTTAAGTGTGGGGGGTATATTACTTCTGTATTGTTGGTAATTAGTCATATGGGCCTATGGAATCCTATGATCTGAAGGATGGCTTAGATCAAGGGTCCCCAGCCTTTTTTTACCTGTGAATCACATTCAAAAATAAAGAGTTGGGGAGCAACACAGGCATGCAAAAACATTCTGGGGTGACAAATAAGAGCTGTGATTGGCTATTTGGAGGCCCCTTTATGGACTTGCAGTCTACAGGAGGCTCTGTTTGGCAGTACAACTGTTTTTTATGCTAAATAACTTCCCTCATTGAAAGATAAACTCCTGTTTTGAGGCCACTGGGAGCAACATCCAAGTGATTGTTGAGCAACATGTTGCTCACGAGCTACTGGCTTAGATACAGTACTTTGCCCTTGGTGTCATTATCAAGTCCTACTCTTTATTCAGGTGACACAAGGGGCATCACTGGACACCAATTATTATATATATTATATATTATCAATATATTATATTTTATAGGTTCTCTGTGAAGTTTGTCATAGTTATACACGTATTACTTTATCCTAATGGCACATGTAGGCCTCAACACAGTGAGTAAAAGAGAAAAGTAAACTTACACAGATTGGAAGGAGTCACAAGAGAAATTCTGGGGAAGAAGCTTGAGCTGGTCTGTTGTGATTTCAGGCAGAACAAACTTCAGTTTATCTTGGAAGAGCCCTGCCCATTCAGAGCTGTTGGAGGATGAGAGGCTTGGAATCAAAACCTGGAAAGTTTTGTTGATCAGACCCTGGGCTAGATGTCGTGGAATGGAGCTTGTGTTGTTCTGCAAATAATAATAAAGTTTATGGAACAGATATAAAACCATGGCTGAACTTCTGAAAGAAAGGTAAAACATAAATATATAAAAGTTATAAGAGTTCACAGAACCTCAAGTGCTCAGTTCTACGTTGTAGTTGTTTCCTCCCAACTGTCCCTATTTTAGTCCTGAATATTAGACCATAATCGGTGGATTCATCTGAATAGGGATGAGGGATTGGGCCAGAGAGGGATGTAATAAAATTGATCAAGTTTGACCAGTAGCAGTAGCCCAAAGCAACCAATAAAATGTAGACCAGTATATTCTACCTGCTGATTGGCTGCTATGGGTTTCTGCTCCTGGAGTGTCTTTCATCACAAAACCCCCTGATCCTCTTAGGGTCCACCTGAGAAACTGACATTGAATTCCTGCTCTCTAGTGATGGGCGAATTTATTTGCGGCGAATTACTGCGATTCACCGCAAGCGAATAAACGAGATGCAATGGTGTTTCATTAATTTTTTCGCATTTCAAAAACTTCTTTAGAAATTCAAAAAAAATTTGGCAAGCAAAACGCAGCCGATTCGCCCATCACTACTGCTCTCACAACAATTAAATGGAGGCAGTTCCAAGTGGTATAAAGGCTATACAAGGTTATGATGGAAATCCGAAAGGGCTATAGGCAATTTACCAAGACTGAGGACTACGGGGAAAACTTTTGTGTTCTGATTGGCCAGTCTAATCTTTGGGTATACTGCTGGTATTGGAGCTCTGTATTGGCTATGAGTTTTGGTTCTGTATAATTCTATTTTGTCAGTCTGTCCATCCTTCGATTTTGTGAAACTAGGGGCTTATTGAGCACTAGGTCTTTTATCTGCTGGTTTCCTGTTGGGGAGTAGGTTATAACACAAAAGAGGTCAATGGGAGATACTAAGGAAGCGTGAAGACAGCTTGATACACGTCAGCTTAGGCAAAACACAGCATTTTGTATTATGAAAAGGACAAAAAGAGATCAGGGAAATAGTTTTATATGTTCCTCTTAATATTTCCATTAGTAATACACAAAAGAGAGAACCTCTTCCTTTTGTGAAATTTAACCAGCGTCCAAAGACCGAGCTCTACATCCGCCTGTTCTAAGCCTCTACCATATTAGTAACTGAACTTTTCTCCCTTTCTTGTGTGTTGGGTAACACGGGAACGGACAAAAACTATATACAGACTGTACACTCCCACAGTTTAAGCTTCATTGTGGCAAGAAGTGCGTGGGTGAAAGCTTTTCGGTAATTCCTTTCGCTAAATACTAAATACTTTCTGTCGTGGATCAGTACAAAGTGGTCAGTTCTATTTGCATCTCCTTTATTAGAATAACGCAGAAGGGTGTGACTTTTGTTTATTTGTATAGCCTGTTTTGCTGCTAAGGTTTACTGGAAAAATACTTAATTCTTTCTTTTTGTGAGCTTTTCATAGGTGAGCTTTCCAAAACACTAATAAGCAGATATTCATTGCTTTTGTTGGGTGACTGAATCTGTAACGTAGTTATTGAAGATAGATTAAAGTTCATACTGATACCATTTAGATTTTCCATTTTGAAATTTGTATTTATGTTTCCCCCCAAGTGTGAACTATAAGGATATTAGAAGTCACTGAGGGGTTCTGTGACCATATACTG
>CM044447.1:121736119-121748859 GCA_024363595.1 Xenopus borealis | reverse complement strand
TGTATAAATATATAAGGGGATAATATAATAATCTCTCTAATGCTTTATTCACCAGTAGGTAAATTCCGATTAGAAGAAAAGAGGTTCCACCTAAATATTCGGAAGGGGTTTTTTACAGTGAGAGCTGTGAATATGTGAAATTGTCTCCCTGAATCAGTGGTACAGGCTGATACATTAGATAGCTTTAAAAAGGGGTTGGATGGTGTTTAGCAAGTGAAGGGAATACAGGGTTATGGAAGAAAGCTCATTATACAAGTTGATCCAGGGACTAGTCCCATTGCCTTTTTGGAGTCAGGAAGGAATTTTTTCCCCCTCTGAGGCAAATTGGAGAGGCTTCTGAAGGTTTTTTTTGCCTTCCTCTGGATCAACTAGCAGTTAGGCGGGTTAAAAAAAGTTAAAAGGTTGAACTTGATGGACGTGTGTCTTTTTTCAACCTAACTTACTATGTTACTATGTAACTTACTATGTAGATGGGGTCAGTGACTCCCATTTGAAAGCTGGAAAGATTTCAGAAGAAAAGGCAAATAATTAAAAACCGATACTAAATAAATAATGACAACCAACTGAAAATTGCAAGAATGGAGCACTCTATAAAATACTTAAACTTAACAGAAAGGTGAACCACCCCTTTTTATAAACGGTATCTTTTTCTGGCTGTTCAGTGCAAGAAATCAAAGAAAAAGTCAGGACATTTAATAAACAATCCGGGACTGCAGGCTGAGCTGTCAAAATTGGCACTGTCCCACAAAAAACGGGACATTTGGGAAGTAAAATATATTTATTAGCATGAAGAACAAGGATGGAGCACTCATTGGACTTAATTTATATGCAAAACTTTAACTGTGTAAATCGAAGTTTTAGAGGACCTTTATCAAGACATCACATATATATATATATATATATATATATATATACACGCTAAACCCACACCAACAACTGTTATTTATATTTTACTTTATTATCAGTGTGTTTCTAGGCAGTAAACTTTGTATTTTTAGTATTTTTGTGAAAGATTTGAAAGGGGCTGTTCACCTTTAAAGGAGAACTAAAGCCTAAGAATGAATATGACTAAAAATGCCATATTTTATATAAACTTATTGCATCAGCCTAAAATTTCAGCTTGTCAATAGCAGCAATGATCCAGGACTTCAAACTTGTCACAGGGGGTCACCATCTTGGAAAGTGTCTGTGACACTCACATGCTCAGTGGGCTCTGAGCGGCTGTTGAGAATCTAAGCTTAGGGGTCGTCACTAATTATCCAGCAGCAGAAAATGAGGTTGGTCTGTAATATAAGCTGCTGCTACAGGGCTGATTATTACATTCTGATGCAGCTAATTGCACTGGTTTCTGTGCTGCCACGTAGTAATTATCTGTATTAATTAGTAATCAGCCTTATATTGTGACTATATTTCTATTACTCTACGGGGCAAATTTACAAAATTCACGTGAAGAGATCGAAGTTCGATCGAATGTGATCGAATTTGGGATTTTTGGGGAATTTTAGTAAATTTGCCCCTATGTGTACTGTATATTGTGAGTGGGTCCCTAAGCTCAGTAAGTGACAGCAGCACAGAGCATGTGAATCAGTGAATCAGAATCAGAAAAGAAGATGGGGAGCTACTGGGGCATCTACTGGGGAGACACAGATCTTTACTGCTAAAGGGCTGTGGTGGCCTTGGGCTGGTACACAAGCACAAAACACCATGTAGGGACCTATAGGTTTTACAAGCACCTATAGAGTTGAAACCCTACCTTCCTTAGTTGCCAGACAGAAGCCTGTGTTGCAATTTAATTATTTGCATGTCTGTAGTTATTGATCAGATATAGTGTATATAGTGCTGGGAAGGGAGTGGCAGCTTCCTCTTTGGCCTCTGGATGGTGATCCAGCAGGGTGTGCCCAGGGCAGCCTGGGTGCAGAAAGGCCCAGAAAGCATGTGTCCAAGTTAGGGACCAGGCAACCCTGTGAATGAGGAATAGAAAGTGGCCGGTGAGCTCCCAGTACTGGTCCACTCTAGGAGTGTAAGTCAGTCAGGCTGAGCTAAAAAGAGCACTGAGGTGTGCCTGCATAGTTTTCATCTACCCTGGAAGTTCTGTGTGAGGTGGGTGTGACTATATGTCTGTCAAATCTGTCCTCAGGGAGTGTCTGCATGTGAGAAACAGCATGTGATGTGACTGCACACTTTTCCTCTGATGTGAGTAAACCTGGGGACATTATCTTTGGATTCATAAACAGCTCCTTGTTTGCATCTTAAGAACCTCCTGGCGCCCAATAATTTTTGCATGTTTTGTATGCACAGTAGCCTGAGGGTGGTAGTTGCACTACATCTTAAAGGGAACACTTCCACGTGGCATAGGCCCTGACCCTGTGGTGCAAGTCGCATGTAGCAAATGCTCTATCCTGCTAGTGGGTATTTGCCTAAATACCGCCAAATGGGTGCCACATTTGGCACTCAACGTGGGGCTCCATTTCTCTAATACCAGGCTGTGCTACTGTTGCTTTATTTTTTGTAAAAGGCTACTGGACTGAGTAGCAAAAAGGCAGTCCTGCATTTTTGACGTAAAGTATTTGGCCGTGGGTTCGGGCTTGAAGGTTTTCCCGCATTACCCGTATTGGCCTGCGCCAATTCCTGAGGGCGTGAAAATTCCATGGTGTCATTCTGGGTGGGGAAATACGTTGGGTGGGGAACGAAGAGAGTGTTGCTACCATGGCTGTGACCGGATCCCGTGCGCAGATCGCTTATCTGTTTACCTCATCTCTCCGCAGCTGCGGGTGCAACCCTTCTGCTGAGTGTCGGCCACGTGGAACTCGTGCCAATCCCAAGATGGCGGATATCGGATGGGAGGATGTCTGACTGGACTGACCTGTGTGAACCCTTGGGTGGGGTGATAGTTGGTGTGATGTGTAATAAAGTTTGACTAATTGCAACTGCTTCCCCCGGGTGTATGTAGAGCAAATGCTCTATCCTGCTAGTGAGTATTTGCCTAAATACTGCAACATAGGTGCTACAATCATGTACAACATTTCTACCTACTTCTTTAGTTTAGTTCTCAGGTCAATAAAAATTTAGTATGAAATTGGTTTTAATTTTTTTATTATTTGTGTTATTTGAGCTATTTAGCATTTCACCTGTCTGCAATTTCAGCAAATCTAGTTGCTAGGGTCCAAACTACCCTACCAACCATGCATTGATTTGAATAAGGGACAGGAATAAACATAGGAGATGGACTGAATAGATAGAGTAGTAATAAAAGGTAGCAGTAACAATAAGGGGCCCATTTACTAAATTCAAGTGAAGAGATCGAAGTTCAAATTTGGCTTCTTCGATCATGGAATACCAAATGATCGAATACATTCAAATAAATTAGAATGATCGAATATTCGATCATTTGATCATTCGATAATCGAAGGAAACCAAAATTTTAAATCCTTCGAATGCCTAATTCGGCAAATTGGACCTACCGAATTGCAATAGAAGTCTATGGGAACCCCCCCCCCCCCCCCATAGGCTTCTGAGGCTAAGTCCTGCTCGAATACCATTCGTACGATCAAAGCTCGTACGAATTGTACAAATTTTTCGGAGGCTCAAAAGGAAAAGTACAACTTTTTCGAGAAATTGAACGATCGGTATTCAATCGTTCGATTTCATCGAGGGATTGTATTTCGAGCAAAATGGTAGCCTAGAACCATTCGATAAGCATTCAAATATCAAATGCTTATCGAATATCGAGGAAAATCATAGGAATTTTGGGGAATAAAAGTAAATTTGCCCCTAGATGTGTAGCCTTATGGAACATTTGTATTTAGATGGGGTTCCGTGACCCCCATTTGAAAACTGGAAAGAGTCAGAAGAAGAAGGCAAATAATTCAAAAACGATATATAAAAAAATAATGAAGGCCAACTTAAAAGTTGCTTAGAGTTTTCCTCCGGGGAATTTTGCAGTTCACATTCATTTTTTATTTTTAGTGCTTTCTGGGATATTAGTGCTTTTACTGGTTTGTGCTTTCCTGTTCATCACAAAAAAAAAACTATATAAAAAGGAAAAAAATTAAGACCAAGCGAAAAGTTGCTTACCTAGTACCCTGGGTAAATGCCCCCACTTGCTGGTCCTGTCCAGCGAAGTTCACAGCAACCATCTTGTCTCCTTCGGTCTTCTTCCTGTAGTAAGCGACTTTTTTTGGTAGTAGGAACAGGAACGTGAACTCTGCTGGACAGGAGCAGCAAGGAGGGGTAAGTAGAAAGTTAGGGGCATTTGCCCAGGGTACCAGGTAGGCCAGGCGCGGCCTGAGGTTGTCAGTAGTGATGGGCGAATCTATCCCGTTTCACCGAAAATTTTTTGAATTTCTCTGGAAATTCGCGAAGTGGCGAAAAAAATCAGCGAAACGAGTTGCAACACGTTTTCGACACTCGCCGCGTCAAAAACGCGTCACGTTGCGTCGTTTTTGCTGTGTCGCGTCGTTTTCAACTCATCTATTCATTTTCGTCGCGTGATTGTTTTTTTTTTTTTGACGCCAGCGAATTTTCGGTGTTTCGCAAATTTATTCGCCGGTGGCAAATTGCAGGAATTCAGCACGATTTTGCGCCTGGCGAATAAATTCGCCCATCACTAGCTGTCAGGTTTAGGTTTTCAGGTGTGTGCCACAAATTGGGAAGACCTTTGGCTTTGGAGCAAACTGAATTGGTCAAGCCTCTGTATTATTATATTGTAATTGTGAAAAGGATGATCGCCTAGCCAATGTTACACAGACTAGTAGTAGAGAAGCAAATAATAAAGACAATACAACAGAAATAAAAGCGTGAGAAAAAAATAAAAGAGGAAAAGACTGATAAAAAATATTATGTAAATAATGAATATGGATGAGTCATCTGAATGGCGGTGATATGAATATAGTGGAAAAATATTGGCCCATAGTTCTAAATGATCCCAATTTAAAAAATAACGTACCATTGAATTTACCATTTCTTTGTAGAAAGGTTAAAGTCCATAATAAAACAGCTCCCCCTGTTCCTAAACAACATAGCTATAAAAATAATGGGGATAACCAGGTTTCGGCCTTTTTCAGCAGGATTCGGTTTCATCCGGATCATTGTGCATGGCTGAACCTAATGCTAATTTGCATATCTAAATTAGGTGTGGGAAGGGAAATCATGTGACTTTTTGTCACAAAACAAGGAAGTAAAAAACATTTCCCCCCCCTTTTCCTTCCCCACCCATAATTTGCATATGCAAATAAGGATTTGGTTTGGTATTTGGCCGGATCTTTCACATGGATTCGGTGCATCCCTAAAAATTGAAACAAGAAGGGGAATAAAATGAATAAAAGAGAGTAATAAAAAACATTCCCATTTTTTGCTTTTCCGCCCCTGATTTGCACATACATATTTGGTTCGTCATTCGGCTGAATCTTTCGCGAAGGATTTGGTGATTTCAGCTTCCCTAGTAAATAAACAGGTCATATGGTCGGTCCGTTTCCCAATATGTTATACATAAAATTATACAAGGATCCAGAGAGATGTTATTATATAGATATTATATTGATGTAAATTATTTGGATATTAAAAGCATGGGCCACAGGATAAATAGAAATAAATTATAGAGGGGGAAGAGATACGCAGCTGATGTTTACCTTTAACAGTTTCAACGCCAATGGGTTTAAAGGGCAAGTCAAACGCAAAATAAAAATTTGCCTAATACAAGAAAACAATATAGTTTTAATAAAGATTTTCTGTGCTTTCAAAGTTATTTGCAAAAATGATTGCTATTGAAAGCAGCATGAGCGTTAGTGATGTGTGGGTTGAGAAAGCTCCTCTCCATTGATAGACTTACACCAACCCACCCCGCTGATGACATCACAAAAGGGGTGGGGCAGGCACACGTCTATAAAACGGGAAGCCAGTAGTCAGAATCCGGCAGTCTGAGGTCGCGGGAGAGCTCAACCCAAACCCGCCCACGACCCAGAAGAGGAGCAATTTTTAGTATGATATAGAGAGTGATATTCATTTTTTATTATTTGTGGGTTTTGGGTTATTTAGCTTTTTATTCAGCAGCTCACCGGTTAGCAATTTCAGCAAATAACCCCAGCAACCACCCACTGATTTGAATAAGAGACTGGACTATGAATAGGATAATGAATAATTAGGCCCTAATGGGGGCCGAAACGTCGGATTGATGTACAGAATAAAGACTTGAATTTACACAAGCAGAAAAGGAGTGCGGATCTTTTCTACATTGATGTATGCACATATTTAGATCCTGCACCCGGCATTTGACTAATAGAGAGATTCCGGACCAGAGTGCGGTTCATAAAACAGATTATATATCTGATTATCAGATTATATATAATATATATATATATATATATATAATATATATCCACAAAGTAGGGTCCGCACTCACAGGTCTTAAAACAAAAACAAAAAAGTTTATTAAATGAAAGACTAACGTTTCGGCCTCCTCCGAGGCCTTTCTCAAAGTGCCAGATAGTACAACATGAATGCATTAAATAACTTTTTCCCGCCATTAGAAGTATTTAATGCATTCATGTTGTACTATCTGGCACTTTCAGAAAGGCCTCGGAGGAGGCCGAAACGTTAGTCTTTCATTTAATAAACTTTTTTGTTTTTGTTTTAAGACCTGTGAGTGCGGACCCTACTTTGTGGATAGAAATGCTTGTTTTGGACACTGCACCCAGGCACATTTATACCAAGTGTCGTGAGTGCCGACTCCCCGATGGATGTATATATATAATATATATATATATATATATAAAATAACAAAGACCAACTTAAAAGTTGCTTAGAGTTCTCCTCTGAGCATTTTGCAGTTTACAATCATTTTTTATTTTTAGTGCTTTCTGGGATATTAGCGGTTTTACTCTGCTAATTCTGGTTTGTGCTTTGCTGTACATCACATGCAATGGAAAACACAACTGCCCAAGAGGTATTTAAAAATATTTTTCAGAGATATTTTCTGTATCCACAGATACTGCACGGATCACTGATATATGCTCACCAGGCAGGACGTACCTGCACAACCAGTTTGGGCTTCATGTGATGTACTGGAAATTACGCTCAGTACAAGTAGGATTATTAGGAGAATGAGCAAAGGCCTGGGGCATCCCAGTATAACTTTCATATGGCCTTCAAAGATGTGTTGTTGAGGTTTTAGTGAGCTGTTCTCTATAATGAAGGCACACTGTCTTTGTTGTCCACTTATAGCTATTATTATTAAATTATATATAATTAGTGATGGGCGAATTTATTCGCCAGGGGCGAATTTGCGGCGAATTCCCGCGATTCGCCGCTGGCGATTAAATTCGCGAAACGCCAGCTAAAATTCGCCGCCGAAAAATTCGCCCCAAAAAAACGAAGCGACGCGCGACGAAAACGACGCGACGCGCGCCGGAAATGACGAGACGCGCGCTGGAAATGACGCGATGCGCGTCAAAAACGACGCGTTGCGCGTCAAAAATGCGCCACTCGTTTCGCGAATTTTTCCGCCAATTCGCGAATTTCTCGGGAAATTCGCAAATTTTTCGGCGAAGCGAAACGCGGGAGATTCGCCCATCACTATATATAATATATATATATATATAAAATAACAATAAACTGGACACAGTTGTACATATGGGACTTTATTGACTAATCCCACAGTCACCAGTGCTGGATTTCAGATTAAAAATATGCAGGGTCGGACTGGACCAGCGGAACACTAGGAATGAACCCGGTGGGCTCCTAACTTTTATGGGCCCTGACCAGACCAGACCCCCTCTCTTATTTAAAAAAAGAAAAATTAGCGGTAGTGCTGCTCTGCCCATGGGTGACGTGACATCCGCACATGCACACCGGTCGGCCAGCTTTGGCGCCGCATTAGGGTGGCAGAGGGGGGCCCGGGACAGCAGTCCCGATGGGCCCAGGGCCCCCCAGTCCGACCCTGAAAATATGTGCAAGGTACAATGCTGTCAATACAACCCTTGAGGCCTTAATAACTAATTGCAGGGCAGGGGGTCAGTGTTTACCTTAACCCAGAGGCTGCACTCGTTGACCTCCCATAATAGAGTGTAATGAGCTTTCCCTTCCTATAGACACAGTTCTGCAGCTCTGGGAAGCACATGGGAGTCCCTAAGACTTAAGGTGGCCATACACTATTAGATAAGATCGTTTTGCAGGGTCACCAAAAAGCGGATTTTGATCCCATATGCCAACTACTGGCAGGGTGATATCGGGTTAATCCGAATGTTCGACCCAAGGGCAAATGATGTGAATGGGTGCAGATGGGTCACAGGACTGCATCAACTAGCCGATGCCGTCCTGGATCAAAGGAAGAATCAAACCTGACCAATCGATATCTGCCTGATTTTGCCCCTGCCCCTGATATCTATCAGGGCAACTGGTCTGAAGCCGCCATGCACTGGTAGATAAGCGGCCAAATTGATCTAAAGGACCAATATCGGCAGCTACAGTATTTCTCTGCTTTGAGGGGAAAGTCCCTATTTCTCTGCACTGAACTGGGAAAGTCCCTATGTCTCTGCACCGAACAGCCAAAAAAAGATGCAATGTTTCTAACTTAATTGGCTCTTGGCAGAGAACTCAGAATACAGTTTTGTCCCTTGGGAGAAGTTAGACTCACCTTCATTAGCAAAAGTGTAATTAAACATAAAAACTACAGAAATGTTTTCAAACTTTCATAACCTGACACATTTTGTAAAATGGGCATGATAATTAGGGGGTGCGGCTGAGAAAAGGGGCATGGTCAAAATTTGCGGCAGTGCTGCTCTGCGCATGCTTCCCGGCGCCATGACGTCTGAACAGACACACCAGTGCCAGCTTGGGTGCCACATTAGGTGGGCAATTCTTTTGGTCCCTCTTTTCATTTCCCTCCTTCTTAACTTTACATCTGACAGTCTGGGCTGGCAGCGAGTTTGTGGTCTGGGTGGGTGAGCAGTAGAGACCAGGCAAGAGGCGTGGCTGTGATGTGGAGGAGGCGTGGTAGTGACACGGCAGGAATTCCTAATTTGGAAAACCAGGAAGGAAGTTTTGACCCAGCCAACCCTTCAAATTACTGGGCTATCCAGGTCAAAACCAGACAGGTGGCAATCCTAGAATACAGCCTCTGGATGGAGAATGACAAGTATCCGGTGGGAACTAGAACATGATGCTCCCAGATAAGAGGATTAGTACTCACCCCATACTCACAAGGACAGCAAATAACATCAGTGACCACCACCCTTACTAAAAGGGTTCCTTTAGGCAATCTATACTGGGAAATGATCATACAAATGTGGGACAGAATAGGGAAATAGACTTGTCTGATGGAAAAATATAGCATGTTATGCCACTGAGATGTGTATTGTGATTGTTGACTAGACTACAGACTTGACTGATGTTGGTGGGAGGAACTCAACGTGGAAAAGCATAAACTTTATAAAAAACATTGTTCCTCACCCTTAACTACACTCCCATCCTACTTCTGGTTGCCACCTTTCACTGGCCCGCGATCCGGGCAAGGGGCCAATGATGACCCTGGGCAGATCAGTGACAACATGAGGCGGGCCTATAGTGGCATGGATGGGGTGAGTGTTATCACGGGGGCAGGGCTATCACATGCAATCAATGATTGGCTGATCACCATGTCAATCAAGGGGGGGTCCTGCCTGGTTTCCCTTATTTGGAAAACCAGACTGGTAGTCTTGACCCAGGCAGCCCTACTCCATCAATATATTATTGTTTATAGTATGTTGGTTAATGGATTTAAAAGAAAAACTGCTAACCTACAGCAACAACAAAAAAAAAATGTTTGCAATCGAACAGGGGATCAGTAAATGCTTTTTACAGATTGGTTGCTATGGGTAACTGCTCCTGGGCATATTGTAGCAGCTTTCATTACATAACCCAATTGTGTGTTCATGAATTCTGTACTATAGGTGGGCAATGTCTGACAGCATCAAGGCACAACGGGGGTGCTGAGATAAGGCTGGAGGGATCAAAGAGATATATTTTATTTTTACTGAAGCCCTGTGCAAAAAGTGAAAGCACAAAAGTTAGAACACAAGTGCAGAAGGCTGCATGATTTAGCCTTAAAAAAAACTCCTAGTCATCTGGCTGAAGGCACAAAAAGAAGAGAGAGGGGAAAGAGAGGGGGAGATATCACAACAACTTGCAGTACAGCAGTAAAGAGTGATTGAAGTTTATCAGAGCACAAGTCACATGACTTGGGGCAGCTGGGAAATAGACAAAATGTCTAGCCCCATGTCAGATTTCAAAACTGAATATAAAAAAAAATCTGTTTGCTCTTTTGAGAAATGGATTTCAGTGCAGAATTCTTCTAGGACAGCACTATTAACTGATACATTTTGAAAAATTTTTTTTTTTACCCATGACAGGATCCCTTTAAAAGAAATAAAAGTGAAAACCCATATAAAGGGCAGCTGTGTACAGCCTCAGCCTATTGGCCAGATTTTAAAACCCGGGGCCATAAAAACAAAGATTAAAGAGTGGTTAAAGTGCAAGCACACTGCGTCCAACTTTTGTACATGGATTATACTGGAATGCCTTGGATTAATATGCCCTTTATCCATTTTATTTAGTGGTTTAATTGTCATACCTGGGGATTATATGCCCTTTATCCATTTTATTTTGTGTTTATACTGGCATGTCTGGGATTAATAGGCCCACTGTTCATTTTACTTATTGATTATTCTGGCACATCTGGGGTTAGCATGCCCATTTAGTGTTCATGTATTTTATTTAGTGACTATATCAAATTAGCAATTTTATTTAGTGATTAAACTGGCATGTCTGGTCTTAATATGCCCTTTATCCATTTTATTTAGTGGTTTAATTGGCATACTTGAGGATTATATGCCCTTTATCCATTTTATTTCGTGTTTATACTGGCATGTCAGGGGTTAATTGTCCCTTTATTCATTTTATTAAGCGTTTCTTCTGGCATGTCTGGGGTTAATATGCCCTTTATCCGTTTTATTTAGTGGTTTAATTGTCATATATGAGGATTATATGCCCTTTATTCATTTTATTTTGCGTTTATACTGGCATGTCAGGGGTTAATTGTCCCTTTATTCATTTTATTTAGTGTTTTTTCTGGCATGCCTGGGATTCATACACCCATTATTCATTTTATTTAGTGATTATACTGGCATGTCTGGGATTAATAGACCCATTATTCATTTTATTTAGTGATTATACTGGCATGTCTGGGATTAATAGACCCATTATCCATTTTATTTAGTGATTATACTGGCATGTCTGGGATTAATATGCCCGATATTTATTTTACTTAGTGATTATTCTGGCATGTCTGGGATTAATAGACCCATTATCCATTTTATTTAGTGATTATACTGGCATGTCTGGGATTAATATGCCCGATATTTATTTTACTTTACATTTAGAGTTCCTCCATTTTATTTATGCCTTTTATATTTTATTTAGTGACTATATAAAAACGTGTGATTATACTGGGGTATGTGAAATCAGACGGGCATTTAGGGCATGGCCACAAAAGGGGTGTGGTCATAAAACGTTACGACAGATATTTTATATCATTCTTTCTTTTTTTCAAATGTTTGGAATAATAGTAAAATTGGATGAACTATGGACAATAGAGTTTTAGGACAAGGGAGCATCTTCAGACAAATGTAAAAAATTAAAATTTTTGTAAAACATGAGCTCAATGATTAGGGTTTGCGCCCCTGGGAATTCCTAAAACAGGCGCCATTGTTTCCTCTTATATTTTCAACAGACAAGTCTAAAGCTGAAAACAATGAAACAATGAAATCAGCATTGAAGAATCTGAAGTTGCCGTGGCCTGTTGGGTGTGACTCAGAATCCTTTCTGTATTAGATTATAGCTGACTGCTGGTAGGAGCATCCGATACACGGCTAAACCAACTGAAATGACCCCAAACCAGATATGTAAAGTGACATTATTACTGTTTTTTTAGGGATTAACAATGAGTCTGTATGAATGTTCTTTTTCAGTGAAGGAAGGGAACGGCCATGCCTGTGTAGATAAGGTTTCACGTGCATTCCATACAGCTCAGGTGTGGCTGGGACCTCTTGTAGAGGTGTATATTGTATGCGAAGTACAGAGTCCCTCCCAAACTCCTGCAGGAACAAGGCTAGGGGAGCCCCTTTGTCCCTCTCCCTCCAGTTGGAAGGGTTGAGGATAAACAAGTCTGCATTATGTTGTTGGGACCTCTTCTGAGGTCCACTTGTGTATAATGGAATGGAAGGTGCTCCTTTAATTACACATGTGAAAGAGTTGCCTACAAGAGAATCTTCCAATGGGCACAGACAATAGGACAATCCCCCTCAACCAATCTTTTTTATGGGTCCCTAAACAGTGAGTCTAAACGTGATGGTCATCTAGGGTCTCCTTAGGAAACTCAACTCTACCCAGAAGTCAATTCCACTAAAATTTGGAGTAAGATCTTATAAACTCTCATAGATATTGTAGGAACTATAACATACCTCCATTTTGGAAATCAAAAGCGGGACAAAAAGATTTGCTGCTCAGACTGCAGAGTAAATGTGTCCATGTTGTGGCCACACCCCCTAATTACCATGTTCATTTTACAAAATCTGGAAGGTTATAAAAGTTTGAACACATTTCTGTGGTTTGTTTGTGTTATTGCAGTTTTGCAAGGTGAATTGCCCTTAAAAGGAATACTGTCATGGGAAAAACATGTTTTTTTCAAAACACATGAGTTAATAGTGCTG
>CM044447.1:121617378-121635535 GCA_024363595.1 Xenopus borealis | reverse complement strand
CATGTCTGCAGAGTTGCAGCAGCTCTGCAGGGAAGGAGCAGGTAAGTAAAGTAGCAGACGCTCTATATGATGCGTCTGCTACTTTGAAGTCAGATCTACGACAATCGCGTTAAGTTGCCTAAGGGGCTGTCTTCCTTCCCCACTCTCTGCAGAGGTGGCAAAAGCCGCCGACGCAGAGAAAAGGCTCAGCTGCCAAAGAACATACAAGGTACATTCTTGACGTCCTGAGCCCTTAACCGCCAGCATGTACGGCATTTGTGCTTGGTGGTTAAAGGGTTACAAAGGTCCAAAAAAATGGCCTTTTGAAGCATAAACAAATTCAAAAATAAACCCATACAGATAGTTACATAGTTACATACACTGTAGTTAAATTGGGTTGAAAAAAGACAAAGTCCATCAAGTTCAGCTCCAGCAAATTAAAACCCAGCATCCACACACACACACACACACACACACACATCTACACTCTTTCACACAATAGATAGAAAACTAATTAGGCTTGGTTTAATTAGAGGGGTTGTTCGCCTTTGAGTCAACTTTTAGTATGATAAGTATGATGAGAGTGATATTCTGAGAGCATTTGCAATTGTTTTTCATTTGTGGTTTTTGAGTGTATTACTTTTTATTCAGCAGCTCTCTAGTTTGTAATCTCAGCAATCTGGATGCTGGGTCCAACTTACCCTAGCAACCATGGATTGATTTGAATAAGAGACTGAAATATGAATAGGAGAGGCCTGAATAGAAAGATGAGTAATACACATTAGCAATAACAATACATTTGTAGCCTTACAGGTGGAGTCAGTGAGTCAGAAGAAGAAGGGAAATAATTGAAAGGATGCTTGGAATGAGCTGTTCCACATTGCCTCCATAATATTAATTTTCATCCAGTTCTAATAACATCATCACCCTGTATATAAGCTTATTTCAAACCAAACTACTTTTACTGGCTTGAGCTGCAATGGTCTTCTAAATATTCCTTAATAACTTTACCTCCTGATCATGATATATTGACTCAGAAGCTGTTTCAGATATTTCTCCCCTACCCCAGTGATTTATTTCCTCAAAACATGAACAAACAGGTTAAAACATGAATAGTCCTTTCAGACCTGTATTGCTATACCAGCAAGAGAATAATAATACATAAAACCTATTTCAATTAGACAAACACAAAGAGAAAGGTGTAAAAAAAAAGTGTTTGAACTGTTGGCCAGCAGGAAATTATGGAAGGTTCTATCTAGTATGACATCACTTCACTATCACATATGAAACTCAAAAAGATCCCAATGAATCTCTGTTATTCATGCTAAATTATTTATTTGAATACTAAAACAAATTGCTTGCTGATTACTCATCTTATATCAATATCAAAACTTGCAGGGGTGTTTCACCTTTAAGGTAACTTAGTATGTTATAGAATGGTCAGTTCTAAGCAGCTTTTCAATTGGTCTTCATTTTTTTTTTATAGTTTTATAATTATTTGCCTTTTTCTTCTAAATATTTGCAGCTTTCAAATGGGCGCTGTTGACCCCTTCTAAAAAGCGAATGTCTTGTGAGGCTACAAATGTATTGATATTACTACTTTTTATTACTCATCTTTCTATTCAGGCCTCTCTTATTCATATTCTAGTCTCTTATTTAAATAGACCCTAGCTACCAGATTGCTTAACATGCAAATTGAAGAGCTGTTGAATATTGATGGGCGAATACATTCGCTAGGCTCATATAAAAATTGGTGTGGGTGTCGAAATTGACGCATGTCAAAATCATCTTGATGCCCATTGACTTCAATGTGTTTCAAGAATTTTTCTTTGTTTCGCGAATTTTGTGGTACAACGGGACAAATGCGCCCATCATTACTGCTGAATAAAAAGCTAAATAATAAAAAACCTAATATAATAAAAAATGAAAACCAGTTGCAAAATGTTTCAGAATATTACTCTCTATATAATACTAAAAGTTATCCCAACGGTGAACAACACCTTTAATTTACATAATTCCTGGAAATGTTAAATTCTAAGGACAGAACTACTTTGCAGCGCTTCTGTCGGATCCGTCGCTGGGCGTCAAAAGTCAGATCCAACAAGATCGGTCAAGTCGGATCCGACAGGAACAAGGTAAAGTATGCACGGTTGATCCGACGCAACGCGACTGTCAGATGAAGACGCAGCTTGCAGCATTTTCAGCCGACAGTCGTGTTGCGTCAGATCAACCCTGCAATAACGTCCGACTTCCTATTACGTTACCTTGCTCCTGTCGGATCCGGGCATTTTGTCGCCCAGAGTCGGAACTGACAGAAACACCGCAAAGTCTTCCGTGTGGTTCTGCCCTTACTCATGGATCTGTAATCTCAGGAAGAAGCACAGACCTCAAAACGCATTTGGTAGGGGCGGAAAACTGAATTTTATATACTAAACTTACTGCACCAGCCCAGAGGTTCAATGGCCCTATATCAGTAATGACTCAGGCCTTCAAAGTTGTCCTGAGCAGCTCACCATCTTGGATCTTGTTAGGCTATCTTTTGTGTGTCAGTGGCACTGCACATGCTCAGTGTGCTCTCGGCTGCTGCTGAGAAGCTAAGCTTAGGGGTTGTATATAAGCTTAATATAATATAATATTTAAAACATGAGCAGAAAGTGAGGTTTATCTGTCATAGTAGCTGATGCTACAGATTTGATGACTGAATTCTGATGCAGAATACACTGATTTCTGTGCTGCCATGTCATGTCAATCTGAATAAATTAATAGAATTATATATTGTGAGTGGGTCCCTATGCTCAGATAAGTGACAGCAACCCAGAGTATGTGCTGGAAGATGGGGAGCTACTGGGGCATCTTCAGAGGTACAGATCTTCCTTGCTAAAGGGCTGAGGTGGGCTTAGGCTGGTATAAAAAAGCAAGGTCTAACAGGCACAGACTGTTTCTCTTTCACTCACCTGTCACTGTTTCACATGGAAATGAACTGTTCAGAAAAGCATGTTGAAAGGCTTCAGGCCTTTCCAAGCTGAAGAATATTGTTATCACAGCCAAATCTGACAATAGAAGATCTCTGTGATTATGGTCCCAGTTTATTAAAATTCTAAATTGAATTCTTACTATAACCTGAGAAAATCTTAGCAAAAAATACCCTTGAATTTAAATAGTTTCAGATTCACAACCTTCTCGAAAAATCTAATAAACAAAACGCAACAACTAAAACCTGGGAAGGGTCTGTAAAAGTCAATGAGAAGTGTATTTTCAACATTCAAGCTATTTTTTTTTTATATTTTCACCCTTTTGTTCCAGTAAGTGGTTCCACTATGGCTGCCTCATCCTGTCCCTTCTTTTTTCCCCACTCTTGCAAAGTCATAACATGGAGCAGCACAGTGAATTTAGCAGGTTTTGGGTGCAAGTTCAACTATCCTGAATTTGTTGACCATCTCGTTGTTAATGATACAGGTATAGGATCTCTAATACAGAAAACCAATTTTTAGAAAGCTCCAAATTACAGGAAGGCCAAACCCCTAATAGGCTTAAAATGCATCGGGTCCTGGGTTCAAGTACAAAGCACTAATGAAAATGTGCAAGTTGTTGATCACCAATTATCCTGATATTGATGACCATCTCTTTGTCAGCTTCCCTGGTAGTACAGGCATGGGATCTCTTATCCGGAAACCCAGTATCCAGAAAGCTCCAAATTACAAGGAGAACATCTCTAATAGACTCAAAAGGCACCTGTGTTCAAGTCAAACAAGGTGAAAACCCAATAGGGTGTGTGCATGTTGTTGATCACCAACTATCCTGATATTGATCACCATCTCTTTGCCAACTTCCCTATACGTACAGGTATTGCACCCCCTATCTGGAAACCCACAATCCATAGAGCTCCAAATTACTGCAAAACCATACATTTTTAATTATTTCCTTTTTCAAATTATAAAACAGTACCTTATACTTAAAACTCTGCCTAAACTATAACTAAGTTATACTGGTGTAAAAACAATCCTATTGGGTTTATGTTTGGATTTTGCAATAATCATTAACTAAAATTCATCCCTGTATGAAGTGGCTAAAATATATTGTTAGTTATTGCATTTGCAAGAGACCCATGGCTCCACTGATAATGGAACAGAAACTCACCTAAGGCCAGTGTGCCTTACAGATCCCTGCTCACGCTAGGAATGCACTGACACATAGAACGGCTTCAATATGGGCTGGGCCTTTTTGGTTGTAGGCCAAATAGCTGCCAGCATAACTCACCTTTCTCTCTTTGAAGCTGTCAGGGTATAAGTACCTTAAGCATCTCACATCTGACACATTCTTCTCATTTGGTTGTCAAAGGACAGGTGTAAAGCAGTACCATCAAAAGTAAGTGAAATTTAATATATTTTATTTCAGGTATTGGTGGTCTTGCTCTTATGCACAGAAAAAGGATTGAAAGAAGTCACACTTTTGTGGTTTTGCACTGATTTCTGGGGTTTTGCCATTTATTTGATTTATTCCTAAACCATTGAAAGGAAATTAACTCACAACCCAAGCTCATAACACAATATATGGACTGGTTTTTTTAAAATAGGGTCATAACAGAATCACATTTTATACAAATGACTAATAGCAACAATTTTTGCATTTAAAGAAGTTACATCACCTTACTATTTTTCAACATTTATTTGGAAGAATAATTTGCAAGTAGTTGTTGAAGTTCTCTATATAATTTTTAAATTATTGTTGTGCAGTCCTGGAAGAGAAGTGAGATTGTGTCTATAGTAACAGTGGGATAATAGTCTCTGGGAAGGGAGTGTGACTGTGGGATAGCAGGTATAGTAGGGAGAGATGGTGCCTATAGTAACAGTGGATAATAGTCTCTGGGAAGGGAGTGTGACTGTGGGATAGCAGGTATAGTAGGGAGAGATGGTGCCTATAGTAACAGTGGATAATAGTCTCTGGGAAGGGAGTGTGACTGTGGGATAGCAGGTATAGTAGGGAGAGATGTGTCTATAGTAACAGTGGATAATAGTCTCTGGGAAGGGAGTGTGACTGTGGTATAACAGGTATATTAGAGAGAGATGGTGCCTATAGTAACAGTGGGATAATAGTCTCTGGGAAAGGACAGTGGCTGTGGGATAGCAGGTATAGTAGGGTAACTGTTACATTTTACTTTTTAAATGTTTGGTGAAATACAACCATTTAATGTTGAACTGATAGGAGATTTCTGAATGTGTAGTTCAACAACAGCCTAAGGGATTGAAAATATTTTAATATATAAATTATGAAACTATTGGAAATCTGTTTTGTCAATTGCCCCAGCACCACTAAATACAGCCCTCAATGATATTATCCGATGCTACTTCATTTGGGACAATCCAGCCTTCTTCTTTTCAGTTAGCATCTTTAGCACCATAACTATGGTTGTTAGATAATGGGATAGCCATATGCTGATGCAGTAGTACCTTTACTAATGTTAAATACATTTTATTTGTTTTATTTATTTATTTATTTATAGAGTGGACAGAACTTACACCCAGACCACAAAGTGTCTGGAATGATGAAGAAGAGGGAAGTGTTGCCCGTCTTATTTGCCTTAACAGCATCACTGCTTTCATGTAAGTTACCGTGTGTTTATAACCCCCTGCAACTGTATGCCTATTTGCACAATTTTTAGTAAATTATTTTTTGCATAGTTGCCTTTGGTCATGAGCAGTGTCCACCATTTTGGTTCAAAAATCCGTAGAGGTGTGCAATGTATTTTTTGTTTTCTAGATGGCACTGCGCTTGTCTATAGAGAATATCCAAGTCAAATCTCTTTGGAACCTTTTACCAATATGTGAACAGAAATGAATAAATGCATGGTGCACACCCATTATATTTAAATATATTTAACTTAGCCTTCGAGTGCTCCCACACCCCCATGTTTGTTTGTAATAATAAAACAATGTAACAAAAAATAAAAAAAAACTTGTTAATCAAATGTAAATATTTTTTCCAGATCAATATGTGGAGGCACAGGATGTAACATTCGTAAGTATCACCGTATGCCCTTATCAAGTTACAGTATCAACCAATCAGAAGCTAATTGCACAACGGTTATTTTTGGAGCACATTTTCTAAACCAGGATAGTAATCAGTAAATAGGGGCACACAAGTTCATGCACAGGGCTCACCAAGGATTTGGTTCTTTTTGCAGCTTTCTGGTCAAATTTCCCAAATAGAATGGAGTGTAGCAAAGTTCCCTTGGTCTAGCAAGCTATAGCAGCCAATCAGATGTTTGCTTTCACTGTTCAAGCTACAGGAATCCAGTAAATGGTAACAGCTGATTGGCTGCTATGGGTTCAGGATCTGGAACAAATCTGGAACCTGTTGGAAGGGCAAGTAATATGTCCAAAATGTAGAAGAAATATGTTAGTCTGTTTAAGCCGATATAAGTAGGAGTCTTTGTTTTCTTCATTCTGTGTTCCTGCATGGAAGCCGAGTATGGTTTTGTTTAAAAGCTGTGGTATCAGCATTTACTTTTATACCAAGTTGCCATACAACTACGACAAGTACAAAGGGACAAATACATAAATTATACTGTTTGGAAGGAAAAAAAATGTGAAGACGCTTTCCAGGCAGGACGAGGCAGATTCCTCCAATACCATTTGTGTCTTACTGCTTCAGGCAAGGAGAAACATTCGTTTAAATTGATTTATTTCAAACATGTTAAAAGGGGCCATATGTGGGTTTTTTGACACTTTAAGGGTTCAGACATAGTGTATTCCCATACCTAATATGAAGTATCCTGACTCTATCCTTGAAAGGCCAAAGTGTTTCTCCTTAATTCCCAAAGGACCGCAGGTGAGATGGATAGATGTAAGTAACTCAGCCACCCCTTTGATTGTAGTACACAATATTCCAGCCATTCAGAAAAATTGACTTTATAATATTTCCCGTAGGATAGAGGCTCTGATCTTGAGTGTATACAATATGCAGGCACCCTACCATAAATCACAACAGAGGTGCTGCTGTTTGCCAGAAGGGAAATAAAAATAGTCACATGAGTTACCAGCAAATTAATTCCTCCACTCACAAGAAAATAGATGGGAATGGTCCTATCAGCTGCCCATGCCAAAGAGGTGATAGGCTAACCAAGAACAGCCTGATACCCAACCTAACATGTCAATCAAATCAGTGGCATAACTAGATGTTACTGTGCCCCACAGCAAATTAGGCCCCCCAATATATCCATACCCCTGGATTAGATAAATTGTTTTATTTGAGCCTTTTTCATCGAATTGGGTTTAATGGGTTGATTTCTTGGATACTCCCAAAGTTTGTTTGGGCCATACCCAACCTCACTCCTGTCGAAATTGGTCAACATTTAGTGCACAATTTAAATCATCTTCACGATTAACACTATCCTCATTTTTTTAAGAAATGCAAAATGAATTAATCATCTGTTTTTTTGTCTGATTTGCAGAGTTTTGAAAGTAAAAGTACTCACGTTAAAACAACCATATTTGATCATGTTTTCCAAACATCGTCAGAATTAGTCGTGATGGACAGCCAAGAGCCAGTAAGCCTCCTTACCCTTTATTTTGCTTTTCTTTTGTCAGACTTCTCAAGCCCAGTTGTTCCAAAAAGTTTGTGATGAAAAATGACAAAGGGGCTGATATACTAAATAAATTACAGCTTCTTTATAAATAGCCAGTAAAACATATGCCATATCTAGTTCCTTGCAAAATGTATATCTTGTATCAGTATATAAGGTGCTATTTTATTGATATCTAGGCATTATGTCTTTGATAAGACAAGTCCATGTGTGTATATATACATATATATCTATATATGTATATATATTTTTTTTTTTACTCCTGACGAAGATTCCAGTTAGGGATCGAAACGTTGAGTGAAATAAACATCTTTGTTTTTGCTTATAAAAAATTCCCGAGTGCCGCTATTTCCTTATCTTATGTATAGAAGAAGGTATTCAGAAGCACTCACATATGTAACACTTAGGGGCCGATGTACTAAATTCACGTGAATGTGATCGAATTTCGAACGTAGGATTTATTTGTTTGGTCTAATATGCAATTTTTGGCATTTTTGATTATCGAATAGCGAATGGTCGAACGATGGAATACATTCGAATAGATTCGAATGCACGAATATTCGATCAGCGAAGGATTTAAATTTTTAAGTTTATTCGATTGCCTACTTCGGAAGATTGGACCTACCAAATTGCAATAGAAGCCTATGGGAGCACTCCTGATCGAATAGGATTCGTACGATCGAAGTCTTCGATAGATCGAATCGTACGAATCATTTGAATGATCGAATTATTTATTTGACTGATCGAATAAATTATTCGACTGATCGAATAAATTTGTATTCGATCGTCGAATGATTGAATACCGAATAAAAGGTAGCCTACAACTATTCGTTTAGCATTCGACGATCGAATGCTAATCAAATATCGAATTTGGTCGAACTAATTTTGGGGAATAATAGTAAATTTGCCCCTAAGTGAATCTTATTGAACTTCACAAAGAGAGTTGGGGCAATACTGGTGTCCATTATAGTACCTAAAGCTATAGCTATATTATGACAAGTTTTCCCAGAATATCTGCTGGGTGAATAATTCCTTTAGAGATAATGAAGAATGTGGGTAGAGCTTCATTATATGGCATTGTCTGTGAAACAAAAAAAAAGGAGAAGATGCACTCAATAAATTCATAGAAACCTTAATAATCCCATAACAAGATACTTTCCCTTAGTTATCTAATGTTTAATATTTTGTTACTGAGTCTCCCAATGAAAATGTTTCTTACGAACCTTTTATTTTTCATTTTAGTGTGTCTCATACGCCGTCAGTCGTAAGTATACTAGACACTGGTGTGTTTACTATGTGGGTTAAATGTAAGAACAATCCAGTGACAATGCATTCATTTCTCTGTTTCTGTGATTTACAGCCGACCAGTACTGCTCAGGAGTACCCGGAATGTAAGTACTTTTTACTAACATTTAGTTCTACTATTTAAACAAACAATTCTTCATCTTGTAGACAACGTTAGGCTTTTAATGGTTTTTACTAGCATGACACTCCAAAAATCCAGAAAGACCTCTTGTATGGGAAAACTCCTGGGTTCCAAGCAATTCAGACAATAGACCCAATTCTATTCTATGAGTAAAATGTCTCATAATTCTCATAGAGGTCTACTGGGAATTTTGGAATTGAATTAGGAGACATTCAAATTAAATAAGGGCCAATAGATCCCTTACCTTAATAAAGACACAATCACAGATTCAAACATTGCACCTACAGGGGATAATGAAATAAAAAGAACAGAGTTTGCTACTTGTCTAGTTTCCCATAACATTTGTTGGTAGGTGACATTAGGGGGATTATTTAATAAAGTCTGAATGGTGAAAACGTGAAAAATTTTAGTTTTTCACTATAAAAACAGTTTTTGTTGAAAAACGGTAGAGGTCCTATTTGCAATTTGAAGATATTGTCCGCGCTGGGTTTTGTATGATAATCTGAATGTTCGTTATGGCTTTCTAAACCTGTTATTGTGTACCTCAACCTTTTTATTACATTACATGGAGGCTATTGGAGAGAGTTAGAACACTAACCTTTTTGGGTCGAAGGTTAAAATATATACATCTTGGTCCTCCTGTGAAAAACTGGAGTAAAATCATGGGATTCCTTATCCAGAAACCCATTATCCAGAAGGATTGCATGACTCCACACTGGTGGCAAGACAATCCTATTGGGTTTATTCAATGTTTAAATGTGTTTTAGTAGACAATGCATGGAGATCCACAGAACTTTATCCTTATCTGAAAAGCCCTACACCTCAAGTGTTCTGGATGATAGATCCTAGACTTGTATAGGGAGAGATTATAATGTTCACAGTGCAAAAAACAAAAGCAGGTGGCTCTCACTTAACCAGTTTAAACCAGTACATAGTCATGTGCATGAACTTTACAAAAGCAGTCTCATGTTCTTTAGCCTCAGATTTCTCTGAATTCCCTTGAGGCATTAGCTGAACTAGGCTTAAGAATTCACTAAGAATGGGACTCACATTATTTCTTATTGACCATAAATATTTTTAGACACGACTTGGACCCCATCTTGGAAAGTGGTTTGACTGATGAAAATGCCTGTGACAATACACTGAGGCAGTATGCATGCGCGTCGGTAAGTCTGAGTTTTTGTTTTTGGTTCTATAGAACTGTGACTTATATCTAAGTATATCATAGTACCCTTTTTAGGGTAGTAACTGTAGTTACTGTACTGCTAAGAAAACTATACTCTATGCCTAAGTACAATAGGGGTTATCACCTTCTTTTTCTGCAACTAAGGTGAAATTGGGTAGAACGGCATGTGCTCTGCACACTGGCATTACCACATATATGGGAGCCACCATGTTGCTGGCCTTGGACAAGTAATTCTCTGTAGACTTCAATAGAGATATGTAATGTATATATGATCATTAGGGACATTGGTTTATTGAAATCCATGGACATGATACAGACAATGGTGCATCCTTCATACTAACCAACACTGAGAACACTCAACAACACTTCCTGGGCTAATTAAATCAGGATAAATAGATAAATATAGATAAGATTTGAATGCTGTGGTCTAATTAAGTTTTGTCAAAGCAAATTTAGAAAATAAGTATTGCTTGCTCTCTCATTCTGTCTTAGGTGGGCAAGGCTTCCAACAGTACCGTTTTTTCTATCATTAAATGTTACATCACAAACTCGGATGCCTTTGTCAGCCAACAATCCTTCTCCCTCTTCATCTCCAAACTCAGCCTGGAAACACTGACAGATGTCTTATATCAAATTGAGGCTCAGGTAAGTGTGGGTCTGAAAATAGCAACATCCATCTGCTTTTTTAAATGAGCTGCAATACTCTCTGTCCTTCACACGATGAAGTACATCCTTACAGTGTCCTTCTGCCTAAATATGGCTGCCATTAAGGTTCCCACCTTTTCTTAAAATATCGGCCTTACTTTATTTTTCTATATTTTCCCTATTAATAACATTGGGATCAAGTTTAATTTTTACCGCCTAGACCAGTAAAATTCTTGGGCAGGTGGCAACCATAGCTGCCATATGTTTCCATTATCCCCAACCTTTTTAACACTGGCCAGCGTCACAACTGATACTAGAATGCCCCAGATTTGACATGTGTCCTGGTTTTCTATCATTTATCCTCATCTTGATGATGATGATAAAATATCCATGACATCGCAAGCATGCATTCGTTTATGTTCATATAGTGAATAAAGTACCCCTTCTTGTAAAAGAAAAGGTGGCAACCCTAATGGCAGCCTTATATAGGTAGAAGGACACTTTTAGGACTTACACATATATATAAGTTCATCTGAATATATCTGTTATTTTTAGATCCCTGCCACTTCGATTACCCCTACTGTCAAGCTCTATTTGTTGAATGCAGTATGGGAAAAAATCCGACATGATCCTGATTGTGCCTGTTCAGTATTTCCTGGCTCTTGGTTCCAAAGGCTGTCTCCATTCCTCTCTGCAATTCACTCTGACATTTTGAACTGCATGATAAGCATCCCTCTGACGTGCGATGGCTTCCAGACAGTGTAAGTCTTGCATGACGGGGCCACTGAAGCTTAATGTTTTGTATTCTCTTATCACAAAATATTGCATACAGTTTCATCTTGCTTTGTATGCCCTTGATTTGATTATGGTGGAACTATTAAGAATTTCAGATGCCATAGTCACTGGTTGTTTGAATACAGTCTTCCATATGAACACTCCTGTATGTCATAATCCATACACTATACAAAGGTTTAGCCTTTTGAGGCATCTTGTAGACTAAGATTAGCTTGGCCTGCTACAGTTCTAAGGATGTCCAGGAAAGCACAATGAAAACACAATGAAAACACACCAAATCAAAATTAGCTGTTAAGCTCGTCCACCGCATCCCTGGGTTGGGTTAGGGAAGACAAAAACCAAGTTTTAAAAATACAGGCAAGGTAAAACAAGAACACTCCCTATTCATAGACTATATGTAACCATGTGATGGAAATTAGCCATTATATTTATGCCAGTCACAATAAGTAATCCAAAAACAAAATTCAAGTAACAGCCTATGCCTTCCCAGATGAACTAGAACTTCCAGTTTACCCCAACATCTAAGAAGATAGCACATAATAAACACTACTAGAGGTTTTTATGCTGTATAATCAAAATGTAGTGGATTTAAGATCAGAAATTTATAATGTGCAGTCCAAAAAACCAAGTGTCATTTCATTATCTTGTATATTCAGTAATATACTGTGTCATTTGTTTTTGTTTCCATCTCTTTGTGACAATGTTGATTCTTTACCTGGAATACCCCCATCCTTAATGAGTTGTGAGCAAGGCATCTGACAGGAGAAGCAGTTTCACCTTTATAAAATCAACAAAGGACAATCAAAGAAGATAAAACTGTGTACAGCAAATTCAAATTTGAATACGAGAATACAAAACATTAACATGTAAAGTCTTGCATGATGGGGCACCACTAGACATTAATGTTATGTGTTCCCTTATTAAAATGTGAATGTAATGTATTCAGCTTTATTTTTAATTGTTTATAGTTTCATCCCTCTTCTATTGTCATAATACCAAGACCACAAAGGTGCAAATCTCATATTGTAGACCATTATTAGCTTGCCCTGCTATAGTTCCAAGGATTATCAGCAAAGCACAATGAAATCACGAAAAACTGACCAGGCAATGGAACAACACACACAGAACTGAAGGGGGAACACTACCTATGGTTATTCATAGGATATGCATGACCAGGCAATATAAATTTGCCATTATAGCTATGCCTGTCAAAATATATTACTTTGAAATAAGAATCCTAAGGTTGTTCCTCCCCAGATGAACTAGAAATTCCAGTGCAGGTATGGGATCCTTTATCCATAAATACATTATCCAGAAAGCTCTAAATTACGGAATGGCAATCTCCCAGAGACTCTATTTAATCCAAATAATAATAGGACTTTGTACTTGATCCAAACGAAGATATAATTTAGCCTTATTGAATGCAAACCAGTACATTGACTTTATTGGATATTTAAAGGATTTATAGTAGATGTCCGGTATGAAGATCCAAATGACATCATAAACATCTGTTATCCGGAAGATTCCAGGTCTCCAGATCCCGAACATTTTGGATAACAGGACCCATAACTGTATAGCCAACATCTGTGTAGATAGCTAATTATATGAACTACTAGGGGTGTTTCTATATATTATGGGGCAGATTTATTAAGAGTCAAATTGAAAGTTTAAGGGTCAAATTTAAGTTTTATGGTCAAATGTCTAAATTCAACTAGGGAATTATCCAATCTCAATTCGAGTTTAAAAAAAACCAAAAAAAAAAAAACCTAATTAGGTTTTTGAGCTATATCAAACTCTGGCTTTAAGAATTTGAATCTAGGTGGCAAATTCAAATTCGTCGTCTAAAACCTGCCGAACTACTATACTCTCAATGGGAAAGATCCTGTGACCAATTTGGAGATGTTTGTAGCCTTCCTGATATTTGAGTACTTCTTGGAGAAAAAACTCGAATCGAGTTTTCAGATTGGTAAAATTCATCCGAGTTGTAGATTTTTTCTTAAATAGCACCCCAGTCGAATTGGGAATATATTCGAATTTAAGGGAGTTTTAAAATTTTAAAAGATAAATATGCCTCTAAATGTTCTGTGTTCAAGTGTTCTGTAATAATAATTTCCTCTCTCTATTACAGTGTGGATTCTTTACACTTGGCTTACCCCACACTTAGTAACACTACAAGAGAAATCATTGGACACTGGATTTCACAGTTCCTTAAGAGATACAGTAAGTTATGAGTAGATTTTGGACAATAAAGCTTCATACATTGGTGGAACACACCAGTAATAATATGCTCAAACTTTCTTCCAGTTTTAGTAAATC
Organism: Xenopus borealis; assembly: GCA_024363595.1. Taxonomy (NCBI): domain Eukaryota; kingdom Metazoa; phylum Chordata; class Amphibia; order Anura; family Pipidae; genus Xenopus; species Xenopus borealis. The sequence continues at coordinate 121,621,606 of CM044447.1, read as the reverse complement.
AAGGCAATCAATCAACAGGTCGAATATGCTGTCCTGCTGTTTGAAAGCCAACATCTGGCCATGTTGCCTTAGGTTACAAGACATGTAGTAAACTTGTTGCTTGTTAATCATTAGCCCATATGTTTTTGAGCAAAAAGAATGCTTACTCAGTACAGTTGTGGATTTGTTATCCGTAAACCCATTATCAACCTTTGAATTATGGGAAGGTCATCTCCCAAAGATCCATTATAATGAAACATTTCACATTTTTAAAAATTATTTCCATTTTCTCAGTACATTTTACTTAATCCAAACTAAGATATAATTAATCCTTATTGGAGACAAAACTTGGCCAATATCTCATTTGAAATCAAAGTGAAAAGTGAAATAAAAAAACTATAACAATATACAGTATATTGACCACCTTGTGCCCACACTGATGTGCACCCAGTTTACAGTGCATTTATTGCATTTAGTGGGGGATACAAAATTCTGCACACATATGCTGGAATGCTGGAATTCTTGGAGAAAAGGGATCGTAGGGTAAACAGGGAGAAAAAATATTTGCACCTTTCCAGCTGTTAGCAAATTGTCTTGAAGGCTCATATCTTGACAGTGCAGTGACAGATACATTAATCAGAGCATAGAGGAAAGATTGTAAATAGCTCCCAAAAGGTACAAATGAAACGACATTTGATATTTAACATTTTTCCTACAATGTAAGGTTTATAAACTGAATGTTTGATTATGTTGATGAAATATATCCATCCATTGGTGATATAGACCAATATGTTCAAGTTTGGCAAGTAGCTTAGAAAAAAAGTACAAAGAATGAGATGCTGAAAAGTTGAATAAATTACAGTTTAAAATCATAACAGTAAATAAGTCTAGAGAGTTACTGTAAAAAAGTGAAATAACATTGAAAATATGGGGTGCAGCCTCCTCAGATATAGCTTGGCTGAGCTACCGACGTTTGTAAACAAACAAGAAAAAAGAGGGAGCGCTCCTATACCATAAAATCTTCAGTACAATTTTATAAAATAAATTATAGTACTTTCAGTGTTTCAGAAATACATTCAACTCAGTGGGGGGCCCTGAGGAAGTTGGAGTTAACAACAAACTGTGTTGGGCTAATATATTGATGAGCTGAATGTACTTCTGAAATGCTGTAAGTGTGATCATTTGGTTAATAAAATTGTACCACTGATTTTATGCTATGGGAGCGCACCCCTCTTTTTTCTTGTTTGTCCAAGTAGCTGTAAAGTTCCTACATTATACAAGGCTTACCTTTTTTATTAAAGTATTTGAGACCATTTAGGATTGAAAACAAACAGCAGATGACCATTGATGAAGAAGAATATTCTTTGGTTTTGTTTTAGCATGCCCCAAACCATCAGTATCTGAATGGATTCATTCTTACTATCGGAGCTTTAAGAACAACGTTAACTATGCGGATTACATAATTGCCTGGCCAAACATTGATGTGGTAAGTCTGAATTAAAATATTGCAGATTCTTGATTTCCTTTCAATCAAAATAGAATGTAGCTGTTTTCATTTAAGAGTTGGTCAGGGTTCCCTTTTCCTCATAACAAGCTTAAACATATTAAAGGACCAGTAACATCAAAAAAATTAAATTATTTTAGAGTAATAAATATATAATGCAGTATTGCCCTGCACTAGTAAAACTGCTGTATTAGCTTAAGAAACACTTCTATTGTTTATATAAATAAGTTGCTGTGTAGCCATGGGGGCAGCCATTCAAAAGAGAAAAGGCTAGTTACACAGCAGATAAACTCTGTAGAACATAATGTTATCTGATGTCCATTACTTATCCTGTGCCATGTAGCCATTTTTCAATTTCAGCCATTGCTACTTAGCAGCTTGTTTATATGAACTATAGTAATGTTTCTGAAGCAAACAGATCAGTTCTAACAGTGCAGGGCAACACTACATGATATTTTCATTACTTTAACTTTTTTGGTGTTACTGTTCCTTTAAGAAACGTAATAACCATCACTTTGCCACTGTTCCGGGAGTAAAAGGTGCTCAACATCAAGTCCAATAATAATTTCCTTTCAGGCTGGGCTTACAGAAGTATTTATAACAGCAAATATCATACCCTAATTAATCTTTAGATTGCCCCCACTGTTTGGAAACTTTTAGTCAAGAGGTGGTATTGGGAACAAGAGTGACAAGATGGCCAAGTTTGCCTTCAGAAGGTGGGGGACTTAGTTGGGTGGTTAAGGAGGAAATCGGATACCATTCCTTAATTAAATAAACCTAAAGGATGATATTGTATGTTTATTTTATGTTTTTTCATAGACTTCAGCCCTAGATGAGTTGACAGATTTCCAAGTAGCCCAGTACTGCCTTGAATCCAACCTGTTCAGCAGTCCAGATAAGTCTGCAGCAATGTTGAACTTTCTGCAAAAGAAGGACATTTTTTACCTTGTCACCTTCCTGGATACCATTTCACAGCTCTCCGTCTCAACATCCTTAGACAATGACTTATTGTTTTCTCTTCTGAGAATAACCTTGATCACATTAGAAACTCCCGAAGCACAGCTATGCAAACCAAGCTTAAAGGAGATTTTCCAAGTCAAACTTAAGTTCCTCCTGGCAGCCGTCAATGAGACTGTCCTAAATCTCTTTCCTACCAACATTGACTGTTCCAGTTACCAAGATGTGTAAGTGAAAGACCCTGTTACCCTCCGTTCAACTCAATCTTTACACTGTACCATTGTATTAACATATTTGTAGGCTACAAGAAATTAGCTACAAATTAGCTCTAGCTTTGCCTACTTCATAATTATAATGAAAAGTCAGTTATAATAGGTTCCACAGCTCAGTTCCAAAAATGATAGTCTTCCTAATAAGATTAGTAAGTATTCAGATATACAGTATATTTCCATAATTACCCAATAGGTGCTTAATGTACATCTCATGATAACCGGCCTCTAGGACGCCTTCAGATAAAGATATTTGGGTTGATACAGGAATTATGTTTTCTATTCATTTTAACCCAGCCTAGTTTCTGCAGATGGTTTTGGTCTCATGCTTCCTATTTGTATTTGATTCTACAGGTCTCAAGGATTAGACAATGCCTACAGCAGCTACTCAGATGACGTGAGATATGCTGTGTTTAGATTTAAGCTTAACTATATTACAAAAGAAGCCAATTCAGCAGGTAAAGATAAACTATCATCATTTAAGAAATATAATATATATGAAAAAAATAGCCTTTGTACCAGGACTGACTCCATTCTTGAGCCTGAGGCAGTACACTTCGATCAAGAAATGGAAACAGTTCAGGTTTAATTATTTTTACAACTTAGAATTAATTTTAATGGGTATGTGAGTTATCTGTTGTACTTACTCATGATGGCTGTATGTGGTTTCTACAGGATCAGGATGTACATATGGACTTACAAGTGCTACGTGGCTGACCTATAATTTTGGAAGTTTTAGCAGTTATCTCCCCTTCTCAGAAATGATCAAGCTAAACCCTTCTTTTAATGGAGTGAGTTCTTTTTCCAATAAATCATTAACACATTATACCAGACAGCTACCTAATATTTTTTTTATTTAGTTACACAAGGATCTTCCATCTTTTCCTCCTCTAATGATTTCTCCATTCTCTTTACATTTCAGTTTGAGGCTACTGATTCTCTGACCATTAATCAGACACTGGATCTGCTCATATATTCCAACATACTAACACAGGAAGCTCCTGAACAATATGCATTCCGTATTTCAGCTTTAATAACCACATGGAGAACTAAAGGCTATGACTATATTCTACAATTCCTGACTGAATTTAGTAGAACTCTACAGCAGGTGAGTCTTTGACCAAGAGGTACAATAGGCTACAATGTAATTTAGAAGACTCTCATGCAACATATTTTATTTTTCCAACAAAAATCTAAAAACACACAGCACAGCAAAAAATTTTGCATACTTTTTAGTATTTGTTCAATTATTTTATGTTGTCTTTACTTGTACTAAATTTCATGGGATGCCAAGGGCCCCCAACTATTTTTACTTGCAAGCCACATTCAAATGAAAAAAAGTTGGGGAACCACACAAGCATGAATAAAGTCCTGGGGATGCCAAATAAGGGCTGTGATTGACTATTTGGTAGCCCCTATGTGGACTGCAACCTACAGCAGTCTCAAACTGGTAGTACACCTAATTCAATCAAAATGTTGCCTCCAAGGCTGAATTAAAAAATACACACCTGCTTTGAGG
>CM044447.1:121576035-121591788 GCA_024363595.1 Xenopus borealis | reverse complement strand
CCGTCACCTGCTGTGTATTCTATGATTTATATGGACCGGCACCCAGGCTTTTTTCTTTCGGACTCGAGGAGTGCGTCCCTTATGTTGATTGAGATATATATATATATAATAAATTATAATTTATTTCTACTCAGGTGAATTATTCTATTCTTTTTTCTGCTCATAGATGGATCTGCTCAGTAACTTGTCTTCTGACCAACTTGCTGGTCTTCTACTCAGTGGAAGTGTCCTCTCCAGTGATAGCAACATCAACAGTGTTGCTCTTGTTCTGCAAGGGATGAGTTTTAGCCAGCTAGACACCTTCCTGAGCAGCCTTCAGTCCATTGCTGCTACGGTAAGTTTTACAGCCCTCTAAGGGATATTTGAATTGTACTTATACCACCTGATATGGAAACATCATTTTTATACAACCCCAAATAGCTTAAATATCAGATATCTGGTCCACTAGAGAGAGATCAATTATTAGATAAGTTCAAAGATCTCCCCATGTTGGCCAGATCCGTGTTCTACTGAAATAACGGCTGTGACATTTTGTCTTGATGTACTTTCTGTGTTCCAAATGATATCTGCAAAGTTTGTTCCAAATGTATGATATAGTGATATAAATACAAGAATAAGCACAGTGAACAATGCCAGGGAGGGATGTGTCTAGTTTCATCCAGGGATGTCTGGTCAAAGGATACCCAACACTTTAAATGCAGAAATGAGTATAGCTCCTTAATACAGCACACACTTTGGAACTGTTTGAATAAAATGTCTAACCTTACTGATTTTTCCACTTCCACAGAACAATATTGTGTCCATTCCTAATGGCAAGAGTGTTTTACTGGATGCAGTCTATGGTACCATTGCAAAACAATTTTCCATCTTCACCAATGCACAGTACAAAGACTATTTTGGATCAAAACTTGGCCCATTAATTGGTGGCATTACTGCAAGCCAAATTAACCTCATTCCTGACAACATCAACTGCCAAAACTTACAAAGCATGTAAGCATAAATAAAAACTCTAAATGTCTCTGTCAGTATTTAGGGCTGGTCCCCCTGGGGGAATTTTTGTTGGAAATGGGTGGGGGGGGGGGTTGTGCCTGAAGGCCAGTTTGGGTGAGAAATGTGCAAAATGTTAATTTTCCAGCTTGAACATCAGTTAAAATTTGGGGTGAATATATATATTTCTGGAAATATGACTGAATAACCAATGTTTTTCTTTATCTTTGCCCATTTTATGAGCTAAGAATTCTTAGAGTATCTACTTTCAGTAAGCGATCCAACACTATTAATGCTTGTGTAAAGAATTCAATGTAATTATGAATTGCTGATTATGTGATGAAAGTTTATGTTTAACTCTGAGAGCTGAGTGTGAGCCAGAAACATTCAGGTCACTTCCTTAATGAATTATTTCCTCTTTCCATCCAACCAATATAGAATAAATGCATTAAACAACTACCGCAATGAATTTTCAGCCGATGCCAAAGAAGCCATCTACCTAAAAACAAAGGCTATACTTTTCAATCACCAGCAAAGCAATGGTAAGGGGTTTACATTTTGTGTGTTTTGCTGAGATTTTTCATGGTGGATTGCAATGTTTTTATTTGTGCTTTTTTACTCTCTCTAAGGTTCACCGTGCAATGGAGGAGAAGGTGGGAGTGCCGGCTGGCTCCAGAGCAACTTTGCTTCCTTTAGTACCTATGCGTCCTACAATGACATTGTCATGCTTAAACCAGACTTCATATTTGTACGTATGATGGTGAAAATGAAAAGTCTTTATAAAGTAGATGTAAAGTCTGAAGGCTAACTACACTGCTAGACCTTAACTTGATTGTGAATAATGTCAGGAAGTGTCTTTTTTTTCCTACTCATACATTTAATTTTTTTCTGTATGGATGTGCCCAGTGGAAATATTAACAACTGAATACTTAATTTTGCTTTATTTCCTTAATTTTAAAAATATTACTAACCCTGGTAGGTTGGCCACAAGTGTCCTTATCACTTCCTACAGGACCCCTATTGTGTTATAAGCCTTCTTGAGAAACTGAAGCACCCAAAATAATTGATACTGACATGTATTGACTTTCTTGACAGACGGATGCCATACCTTTGCTCACAGCTAACCAGCTTGGGTGGTACACTATAAAGGGTGATGCCATCAGAGACAGCGATAAGATTGTAAAGATCATGGCTGGAATTAATGGACAGAATCTTGGAGCATTCTTGGATGCCTTAAATATGGCAGCTAAACAGGTAAATAGTTTTCCAGAATGCATTCTTTAAGGGACCCACCAACAGAGCAAGCATTTATGTCACATTATATAAGGAGAAGGTGGCACATTCTGCTGAGGAGGGTATGTCATGTTATATAGAGTGTGTGTTATGTAACACAGCAGGTGTGTCATGCACACACCACAATGTTAAGTTCAATGCATACTTCAGTGGGTGGATGAATTAATTCTCTTCATACTCACCCTTGTGAATCTTCAACAAATATTGATCATTAAGAGAGCCACGGGTGAGTGCTATTTCCCAGTATATTGTATATATACCACTGAACATTGCACATTTTAATAGAACATTTAGCAGTTCTAGACCAATGGCATACTACAAAGGATCAAGTCAACAACATTCAGTTGATGCTAAACTCATGATATTTTCTAGGAATCCATGTTATAGTCAATGTGTTGCTTATGCAGTTTTTTTTAACCACTTTTCCAGAACAATCTTACTCAGCTTCCAAGTTCAGAGGTCCGAAAGCTCCTAGCTGGTGAGATCTTCTGCCAGCTTGGGCCCCTCTTCTCCAAGTTCACTCTGGATGATTACAGCATTTGGTTCACAGACCGGCTGGCATTTTTCATTGGCAGTCTGGATGCAAAGTCACTTGGTTCTATCCCTACAGACATTTCCTGTGATAAACTTGCCCTCCTGTAAGAACATGAATATCTTGCATTATGTTTTGTAAGGTAGAAGGAATGGTAAATGCCATCCTGCATAAGGGGATGCTTTTTCTCTGTGGGGCAAACAAAACCTAGGGAGTCCTCAAGGAACCTGTGTTTTATGTGTTTTCTGTATACAGCCGCCACATTTCTTTTTGAGAGGGACTCTATGGTACTTACCTGACACACTTTCTTCACAAAGCTCCATGACCATCCACGATGGCACAAAAAGTTACCACTTATAAATAGCTGGAAGAGCAATTCAGTATAGCTCAGATAGAACAGGCATAAACAGTTGTGATACTAGCCATTATCATCTAGGTGGATAGATGACTATTACCTAACTTCTTCCTTATAGTATAAAGGCCCCAGTGTTCTCTTGCACTTGCTTTGGGGCAAATACGGAAGTTGTACATTGTATAATCCATTGACTCCATCTGTAGATGATGGACACTTGCTTATACCAATTACACAGTGTTGCAAAAAGGCATAATGTGTGTAGGTATAAATCTATAAATATAATTAAACTATATTACAAATGTGTCTAGGTTTAGGATAGTCATTTTTAGTGAATAAAAAAAAATAATATAAGAATAAAATAAAAATTCCATGCTAGCCTGCTGAAGATCTTTTATTTGGTAAAAAAGAATCCCATCGGCTGATTTTTTATTTCTTTATTACTTTGATGAAATCCCTGATCCGTTATTGACTAGTATTTTCCCATTACCCCAGCTAAGCTTAAAAGTCATAGCAACCTTATAAACAGGTGATTCCTACAACAGAAGCCATAGAAGTGTGTCAAAATAAGATTTGTGCCCATTTTGATGATTTATAAACAAGCCAACAATGGTATCTTCTCATCTTCTCTACAGGGTGGAAGTCTTTACTAAAACTTCTTACATACAGAATTATGAAGCCACATACAAATTCCTGCTTTCTGTTCTTCAACAACAGAAACAAATCTCTGGTAAGAATATTATATTGTGTTGGAAATGGCAAGATCACTCTTATGGAAAACTACATTGGGGTTTTTAAAGGGGTTGTTCACCTTTGAGTTAACTTTTAGTATAACGTACAGAGTGACATTCTGAGACAATTTGCAATTGGTTTTAATTTTTTATTGTTTGTAGTTTTATAGATATTTAGCTTTTTATTCAGCAGCTCTCTATTTTGCAGTGTCCGCAATTTGGTTTCTATGGTACAAATTACCATAGCAACCCTGCATTGATTTGAAAAAGAGACTGGAATATGAATAGGAGATGGACTGAATAGAACGATACGTCATAAAATTGGCAATAACAATACATTTGTAGCCTTACAGAGCATTTGTTTTTAGATGGTGTCAGTGACCCCCATTTGATAGCTGCAAAGAAATATAAGAAAATTACAAATCATTAAAAAACTATGAAAAATAAATAATGAAGACCAATTGAAAAGTTTCTTAGAACTGGCCCTTCTACAATATACCAAAAGTTAACTTGAAGGTGAACCACCCCTTTAACTGCAATACGTTAGTCCTCAGATTGATATCAGGGAACGACAGCATTAACCTGAAGTCTTTCTTTCTAGGTGTTGCTTGTACCAGCCCTGACCTTTCTAGTAGAGACTGGCTGCTTAAATACTTTGGAAAATTCACTAAAGAAATAGAATGGGATCAACTGGTGGCTTTATTCCCAGCATTTGATGTTGTAAGTAGCAGACGTTTTAATAAACAATTTCTTCTTCCAAGGATTCTGTATAGAGTGCATGGCCTACAAATTGATCACATCTATTTCAGATAAAATAGATGCTTTATTTGACAATTTAAAGTTAGTTTTTATTCCTCACTTTGGATAACTGCACCAATGCCAAGGGTTTACACACAGGCCAGCACTCTTAAATAGCTTGCTCCTAGCAGTGCGCTCAAAAATTTGTAAGTAAAAGACAGTAAATCCAGTTCTTATATAAAGGTCCACATTATTTTTTTCCAGCTCACCCTTCTATCAAAGTGCTCATTTAATGTTTCCTTGTTTGCAGGTCAGTAGTTTGACCCTTCTCAGTGGAAGTGAGGTTGGCAAGGCCATTGCATCCACCTCAATCATCAACAGCGTTGCAACTATCAACACCGTATACAACAATATTGGCTCCGACATTGCCTTCCTGGATAACATGACTGAATCGATAGCATGCTTTGTACTGAAGGTAGATGATCTTTCAGGGAACTATCTTGCTGAAGTTGGCAGGGGTTTTTGTTATAGTTGCCAATGGAAAGGATTCTTATGAAACTATGTTGTTAATAAGAAGTCCAACTGAATAGTGTAATGATGGAGGAATTAAAATACATTGTGGAACAAATTCAAGCAAATTATTGTCCAGCCGAAAAGATGGTACAGCAGTACAATTTCATATCTTTGTTGTCCAGTGCCAGATGTGTAAATATTCTCTTTTTATTTCTTTGGTAGCAAACAAATTCACTATCAAACAATGTGAGAGATGCTATCTTGATGAGAACGCTTGAAGCTCTCTTTAGTGCCCCAGATACCCTGTCCTTAAGTGATGCTCAGAGGTGGATGAAACAGATTGGTTTCTTGCTTCCTGGAATTAATGGGACAATGGTGGAAATGTTTTCCCTGGACATTAACTGTGAAGTCTACCAAACTTTGTAAGTAACCATATACCATTATGTGGATATTGTGTGAAATAAGGGGTTTCCCAGTCTCCCACCCTTCTGCTGTGTCCTTTGTACAGGTCCAACTATAACCCCATAACATGGAAATTAGGAGCACAATAAACAGCTTCTAGTATATTTAAAACTTGTTTTCATGGTTACCTTACAATTGCCATATATATCCTGTAAAATAAGGAATGATGTACACCCTGTTGTAAATTATAAAGAAATTAAATGTAACGAGGGGTTATGTGACCATATAAAGGCACAAGGCTGAGTTATACATGGAATTCTGAGTATCACTCATGTATTATAAGGGATAATGTACCCCCTACTGTAAATGATAAGGATATTAGAAGTCACTGAGGGGTTGTTCTGTGACCATATAAAGGCACAAGGCTGCAGGCCGAGTTATACGGGGAACTCTGAGTATCACTCATGTATTCTAAGGGATAATGTACCCCCTACTGTAAATGATAAGGATATTAGAAGTCACTGAGGGGTTGTTCTGTGACCATATAAAGACACATGGCTACAGGCTGAGTTATACAGGGAACTCTGAGTATCACTCATGTATTATAAGGGATAATGCACCCCCTACTGTAAATGATAAGGATATTAGAAGTCACTGAGGGTTTGTTCTGTGACCACATGAAGGCACAAGGCTGCAGGCTGAGTTATACAGGGAACTCTGAGTATCACTCATGTATTATAAGGGAAAACCTAAAAATATTAGAAGGATTTCCAGGACCATATAGGCAAGAGACCAATGGCATCTAATTCAGAATTCCACGATGATATGAAAGAACTTAGTTGGCTGCCTCATATATTAATTTTCTTTACAATATTATAATACATATATTGTAATATTTGGGTGTTGTAGTTGTTTTGTTTGATATTGCTAAATTTATTCACTTAGTAGTGCTTAAACAATTTCTGATTTATTGAAAAAAAATTATAGCATTTATTTGTATAACACCCTGTAAAACCCAGTAATATTCAATTTAACCCCATGAAATAGCAGTGCGCAAATCTACCTCAAGTCAACATTATTTGGATCACTGCTTTAAATAAGTGAACTTTGAGGTCTCAAAGAGAAGATGACATGTATCTTTTTTTTTTAGCATTGCAGGGCTGGACAACATATATACAATTCTGACACAACAAAGAAGGACAGAAGTTTATAATTTCATAAGGAGATACCTACTGAATAAATTTACAGACAGTGGTAAGTAAAAAAAAAAAGGGAAACAAATTCTAAGTAATATCTGATATAAGTAATTCTAAAACAACTGGACTTGCTGAGTAATTATTGAAGATGTTTCACTACTCATCCGAGCAGCTTCTTCAGTTCAACTGACTGGTACAAGTCCAATTGTTTTAGAATTACTTATATCAGATATACCATGACCTGGATGAATGAAAATCTTCATAGTCAAATTCTAGGAAATAACGATCTCTATGAACGTGTGTTAAACTCACGTTTGATTAAAAAAAAATGACAGAATCCCTGAACCTGTAGTAAAAGATTTGCCTGGTATCAATAAACTGCCACCATATTGCCCTGAAAAACTGAGCTCAATAAATGATCTCATCCGCACACCATCATTATTGTGTGCTTTGTGTCAACAGTTTTCTCCATCTATTTTAACCTTTTTTGCACCTTCTGTGTTGCATGAGCCGAGCTATGGATTGGGGTGCCTACAGCCTGCTTCATTTCTGGAGATCCATAGAGCATTAGCTGAGCCCAATCTAAGAGCTGTTCATGCAAATCAGTCTCCAGAATGCAGAGATTAACCAAGAAGTACAATCTAGTACTCTAATAGTAGGCTACTTGATTTATTTGTAACATTTTTAGTTATAACTCAATGACAAAAAGCTTTTCTCTTGCAGATCAAGATTTTTTAAATTATATTTTTAAAAATCTAATCTTTTTAATAATTGTATTCTCACCATTGTTTTTTTCTCTCCATTTTGGGAGCTCAAATCAATCATCATAGGTTTGAATGGAATTATTTCTATAACTTCTTTTACATTTCTCAATAAAATTATTTGCATGACTGGGATAAAAAAAGAACAGCTTTGTGGTGAGGCTGAAGCTAGCCTTCTATGGATATATGAAAGTGAGCAGTTTTAAGATGTAGACCAGTGGTCACCAACCAGCAGCCCATTAGATGTTACTCTCAGTGGCCTCTAAGCAGGTGCATATTTTTGAATTTCTGGATTGGAGGAAAGTTTTGGTTGCATAAAAACCACACGTACTGCCAAACTGCTAGTTCACATAGGGGCTACCAAATAGCCAATCACAGCCCTTATTTGGCACCTCCAGGAATGATGTTATGCTGTAGTTGCTCCCCAGTTTTTTTTTACATTTCAATGTAGCTCATGAGTACAAAAAGTTAGGGATTCACTGCAATTCAAATGTATTGTGGCGATCACAGTCTATACATTTGAATTGCAGTGGTTGCAGTGATCACCACAATACATTTGAATTGCAGTGGTAGGCTGGCAGAAAACTGGACTTCACTCCAAAAATGGATGCAAATAAAAAAGTTTTTTGTGCAAAAAAAAAAAAATCATCATCTCAGAGGATGGCCATCTATTTCTGGAGTGAAGTCCACTTTTTTGCCAGCCTACCACTGCAATTCAAATGTTTCCCCGAGCTGAAGGTCTGGGGCTTGAGCACCTGGACCTCCTGTTGACATTGGTAAGTTACCTCCTACAAGTTATTGCAATTACTGGACATCCTTTCCTATTCCTTTATCCCATGCCTTCCCTGTACATTTTTTGTGATCACCACAAACCTAGAACTTTGCTGAGGAAGTTCCACTTCAAGCATTATCTATTTCTATGACTTATGGGAAATAAAAATATAAATAATAGGCTCACGGTGTCAGAGGTGGCATTAGCATGCAACACAATAAGGGAACCCTAAAGTAGCACTACTTAATGGCAGTTGTTTATTTCAAAGATCCTTATCTTCCATGTGCCCTGAATATTGCATTGCACCTTATTCAGCATAATTGATATGACTGAGGCAAGGTGCAAAAACAACATATTGTGCATTTGTTGTGCTATGACATTAATGACCATATATTTTACTATAAACATATCTCTCTTTGCAGACGCCCCATGCTCCTCTGGTTTACAAGACCAGTACAAATGGCTGCTTTCAAATATGGGCCGCTTCTGCGAGCAATCAACCTATAATGACACTCTATTATATTATCCAAATCTTGATGAAGTAAGTTACAACAGATATTGCGTCCTGTCCTAGGACCTGATCTGAATGTGGATTGAAAGGTCCTAACAGAAGACATTTACATTTCTTTTTGTTTTCTTGATTTTCTTTTTCCCTGAAAATAATTTATGTGCCCCCTATGTGATACACTCTCCAATATACTTATTTCTGGGTATGATATAGTAGGAATGGCTTAGTCTTAAGTGGATTTGCTTAAAGCCTTCCTGATAAGAGAGTTGCATCTAGACCCTGAAAACCATTTGCACCAGTTGTAACTACAGTGTATTCACCCTAATCTTGGTCCCTTAAACAGCTAGTAGAAGATCTCTTTGATTGCTTAATGAAAAGTTCTTTATGCAGTATACCTCAAACTCAGATAATATTCTTTTATTTTGTACAGTATGTTAAAAATCCTACAACTTTCAAACACCCTTTTATAAACCTCATTTTAAAGTGAGAAAACATGTCTTGGGGGTTTTCACCGGGTTTAAGGTTTTTACCTCCAAGGGAAACTATCACGAAAATGGAAATTTTATGTAATTTTCATCATACTGATATAAGAAACTTTCTAAATACAATCAATTTAATATTATGCATCATTTCTGAAATAATCACGTTTATCTTCACTATCCCTCTCAGCATCTGTTTCTCTTCATTCTGTCTTCATGCTGGAGTTGGGTGTCAGATATTCATTGACATTTAGATCCAATATATCTTATAGGAGGGCTTCCTTTCCTAGCAGATGAATTAGAACTCAATCAAGTAATTGATTCCAGTACAGGTATGGGACCTATTATACAGATTGCTCTGGACCTGGAGTTTTCTGGATAATGGATCTTTCCATAATTTGGATCTTCATTATACTAGAACATAATGTAAACATTAAATAAACCCAAATAGAATGGTTTCGGATACGATAAGGATTAATTATATCTTAGTTTGGATCAAGTTCAATGTACTGTTTAATTATTAAGGAAAAAAGGAAATCATTTTTCAAAATGTTGATTATTTGGATAAAATGGAGTCTATGGCAGACAGTCATTCTGTAATTGGGAGCTTTCTGGATAACGGATCCAATACCTGTTCAAGCAAAATCTAACAAAATGTGTTTTTTGCACAAATCCTGCATGAAGAGAGACATTATACCTGGTAATTTTAATGCATCTTATAGACAAAAGTAGCCCCCTTATAAGATATATTGGATCTAACTGTCATTGAAAATCTGACACCCAACTCCTGCATGAAGAGAGAATGAAGAGAAACAGATGTGGAGAGAGGGATAGTTAAGATAAACTTGACTATTTCAGAAATAATGCAGAATCTTTAATTGATTGCATTTAGAAAACTTCTTATTTCAGTGTGCTGAAACTTATATAACATTTTAATTTTCTCAATAGTTCCCCTTTAAACATTTCTATATTATAAAATGTAGGTGCATAATTAATATGAAAAGAAAAACATATCCTCTGCACTTCCCCATATTAGAAAATACCACCCCTTAGTACTGAAAACAACATATTTTGTAAACTCATACATTTAGGGGCAGATTTACTATTGGTCGAATTTCGAATAGGAAAAAATTTGAAATTCAAAATTTTTTGGGGGCGTCATTTTCGATTGAATCAAATCTAAATTGTTCTAATGAAACGATCATATTGTTCAAATTGAATGATGAGAACGGTTTTCCAAAATTTTTTTAGAATTTCCAGAAATTTCCACTAAAGCTTCCAGGAGGTCCCACATAGGCTACAATGGCAATTCAGCAGCTTTAAGGAGACAGTGCTTTGAAATTAGAATTTTTTCAATTTGAATTTTGGGCTAATCTATAGTCGAAGTAGCCCAAAATTACTTAGAAATTCGAATTTCAAAATTTAAAATTTTATTCCAAAATTCACTTCGATCCTTAGTAAATGTGCCCCTTAGTATTAAATGTTATTTACAAACTGAAATGACTGGGTTGTGATTGTGTGCCCCAGATGCATCAATTGAGTCTATTTCCCTGTATCATTTACTCTTCTTTATATCCTTAACTGTTTAAACACTCCTGGCTAGTGATGGGTGAATTTATTCGCCAGGGGTGAATTCGCGTTTTTGACGCGACGAGCCGAAAGCGACGTGCGCCGAAAACGACGCGACGCGCGTCAAAAATGATGCGACACGTCGCGTTTGACGCGCGACTCGTTTCTTGAATCAGCGAAAAATTCGCGAATTTCTCTGGAAATTCGCAAATTTTTCGGCAAAGCGAAACGAGGCCGTTTCGCCCATCACTACTCCTGGCATAATTAGAATTTTTACTGGCCCATTTCCATGCATACCTATGCTAATATATTAAGTCAAACACCTCAATTGAATTCCTATGAAGGCTTTCTACTTTTTTGCACTGATTAAAACTGCTGACACACATAAAAAAGAACTTATAGATAATATTTATCCAATTAGAACCTGTATCTAATTGTCTATAAGCTGCACACCTCATGCCTTCTGTTAATACAAACACATGTTAAAATGAGAGGGGGAATAATTAATACACACAGAAAAAAATAGATATTGATAATTGTTGAGTTCAGCCTTGGGAGAATCAACAATCGAGATCATAAAAGATATTGGAATATCTTGGATATTGCTGTATCAAGAGAGGAGCAACACACATGGATTGCAGTGAAAATACTGTAGGTCAGTTGCAACTAAGTCAAAGAGAAAACACTGATTCAACCATCAATTAGATTATCATGTTTAGTTTGATCAGTAGCAATACCTTTTTATCCTCAAGTGAAGAACATTTAAATTGTTTATGGACTTTGAATAAAGTCTTTGAGTAGAAATGTTGGGCTTGTTTGGAAGCCACCTCTTGACTGCCTGATGAAGACGACATGCTGGTTTAGGCCTCAAAAGCAACTTTTCAAGCCAATGATTCAAGTTCTTCTGCTTGCCTACAGTAAAGCAGATACATTGGGAATCTGGAATCTAATGATATCTACAGCAATGCCCCACGTGGTAGAAGCACGCTCTTCAAAAACTGGAAATAATCCAGAATATTGTAAATTAACTATATAAAACATTTAACCCCAACCCCGATAAGACATTCAGAGGATGTATGTGCTTTGGCATTTATGTGATGGTGATATTTATGTAGTGTGATGTTTTATTTACCTGTATGTAAATTTGGAAATCTGAGCCAGTTGGTCATAGTCATGTTTGCCTTGCAACAGTGCACAAGATGTTCTTCAAAGTCAAGGCACCTTTCCTACCTGTGTCTTTATTTGCTTTCAATAAATATTCATTTAAAACCTTATTGTTTTGTGGGGTTTTGAAGTTTCTAAGCCTGTATTTTACGGCTTTCTTTTATTTTTGTACTAATATATGTTAGACACAAAGAAACTAACAGGGCTGCTACTGGTTGGACTAAACTGTATGTACATATACATAACTAACATCACTCAGGTCCACATATAGTATGGTAACATCTAAGAACCTAGGACAATGAAACAGTCTCTCTTCAATTCATCTTCTCAGCATATTTCCTTCTTGTTTGCATAATGCCTAACCCCACATCCTACTATCTTTTCACTTCAATTTCTTAAACACTTGACTATTCTTAAAGCATTAGAATATTCCCCTAATTGCACCGCTAATACAGGTATGGGGTCTGTTATATGGAAACCTGTTATCCAGAAAGCTCCGAATTACAGGAAGGCCGTTTCCCATAGACTCCATTTTATCCAAATAATCCAAATTTTTAAAAATGATTTCCTTTTTCTCTGTAATAATTAAACAGTTCCTTGTACTTGATCCAAACTACGATATAATTAGTTCTTATGGAATCAAAACTTATTGCCTATTGGGTTTGTTTATTATTTACATGGTTTTCTAGTAGACTTAGGGGGTTATTTATTAAAGTCCAAATGCCAAAAACTCTGTTTTGAAAACTTAAATTTTTTTCGAGATTTATTATCCCCCCGAGGATGGAAAAAGTCAGAATCCGAAAACCCTGCATCTCAGACCTGCCAAGGTTGTATATAATTCAATGGGAGGATCCCTATTCTATTTGGAAGTTTATTTGGTCTGCGTTGGAATTAGCCCGAAAAATCCAACTGTAGGTAAACGGATTTCAGCAAATAACCCCCTTAAAGTATTAAGATCCAAATTATGGAAAGATCTGTTACCTGGAACACCCCAATAGCCAAGCATTCTGGATAACAGGTCCCATACCTGTACAATTCTTATTGCTTACAGTGTATGAACAATGTACTGTAAGGCTCATACTATTCATTAAGTGGAACTGCACCAAATGATAACAATCACAATTAATGTGTATCACTATTTTACTGATGATACAACAAATGCTTCTGTATTATTAAAGGAAAACATTAGCCCCAAATTGAATATGTAAGCAACAGTTTATATCATATTAAGTGGCCTATTAAAGAATCTTACCAAATTGGAATATGTATTACAGTAAATATTGCCCTTTTACATCTCTTACTCTGAGCCACCATTTTGTGATGGTCTGTGATGCTGCCTCAGAGATTTACCCGGAACAGAAATACTGCAGCTCTGTTTGTGTGGGAGCATAAGACAGAACTTTGTCCATTAATTGGCTCATATGACCTAAAATACCAGGGGATGGCCCTTAGTTCTCAAAATTCTATTTAGGATTACCCAGTGGCACTTACTGCTAAAAAAGTATATTGTTATAAAAATGGTTTATTCACATGAAACAGGATTTTACACATTAATTGTTTTATGCAGTATATTTTTAAAGAGACCTACATTGTTTGGGGGTATAGTTTTCCTTTAATAATCTACAGAAAATACAAAATTGAATGTTTTGAAGACAGGATATACATATATAAAAGCAATATCACCGAACCCTTGTAATATACATCCATATCTAAAAATACTGTATCTATCGATGGATCATATAAAAAAATACAATCTGTTTCCACATTTGTATTACACAACATTAAAGTCCAGCTGGATACATTTTCATTGTAGAACAGAGAGCTAGGGCCTACTCTATGCAAAACAATTATGAACCAATATTAAAAACAGTGTCTCGGAAGGCAACTCGTAGGTACTGTTTTACAACTGGACAGTGTCCCAAGGAACACCTGGCATTATCCCGGAGAGCACCTAGTGCAGGGGACCAGTAATTTATTCCATCCTATGCATGGCCTATATTACATAGCTTCGCTGCACCAAAGGTCTGCTGTGGTAAAGTACCCTCACAAAACTAAATGGTGCTATCATATCTAGCACAACTGAACCCAGAGCTCCTTATGGTACTAATCTCCATCACTAATATCCTACTCAACCACTGTAGCATTATTTTTCTTCTGACAACCACAACCACAGCCCCAGTCAAAGAAGAAGACAACATAACATACACTACAACTGTAGCCACAGACAATTCCACAGCCCCCTAACATACTTGATAAAATAAAACCGTACTATGGCTTTGACATCTGATCTCTACCCTTAAGTGGAGCAATACAAGTAGAGGCAGTGGCGTAACTACCAGGGGAGCAGGGGGTGCAATTACACCAGGGTCCGCTGCCTCTCGGGGTTAGGGTTGCCACCCAGCCAGTAAAATACCTGCAAGGGCCGGGGCCAGTATTACAAATTTACCGGCAATGTAGTTGGCCCGGGTGCCAATCCTGCACCAGGGCCCACCAGTGACTAGTTATGCCACTGAGTAGAGGCTTCGCTTACTTTATTTGATATCATTTCACTTTCATTAGGGATTGTCTTCTGCATTCATGTTACTCTACCCATTATAATAGCACAATAACAATGTTTTCAGTATTTTAAGCTTTGAAGCTAATTTTATGACTACATTTTAATAATTTTTGGCAGCTTGTCTAAGGAAACAGAGACATTTTTATAGACCATTAAACAGTGCATGTTCCTGTTCCTGAGAGGGCACAGTTAGCAAAAAAGAGAAAATTAAATTCCTGGTAATATGCTGTTCACATAGAATATTTGAAAATGATTTAGAAGGTGAAGACTTTATTGATGCATCTGGGGGGTTTGAACATTATACTACACTACTATTTAGGTCATTGGAGAAATAGATATACCTCCAAATGCAAGATGTTCCAAGTAAGCTTCAAGTAAGCAGCAACTTAATGCCCATGAACCTTCTCTAGTACCTTGCTGATCCTCTGCATTCTTCATTAGGTCATCTACCAAACACATATTCTGCCCCTGATTGATATTAAGTATAACATATATATATATGGATAAAATATTACATACAATATAGACAAGTAGAATGGCTACTACATATTTCCATAGTCAATCACACAAAGCCAGTGTAGGCATCATATGAAATGATCATGGATGTTATTCATATACATCACAATTCAGATAAAGAACCAACAAGGTGACAGATAACTAGAAGCAGGAATACAACATGTGTTATGGAAGGGGAGAAGCCAATATGTAATGCAGGTGTTGCTTCTCTATCCTCTAATACCTGCTGTGTAAATGCAAAGAATGGCCTTCCTACATATGTGGAGGGTGCTAAAGTCATTCAACACATAGATTGGATTACATGAACCAACCTGTAACTTTCTGTCAATCCATTGTATCTGTCACTGTAGTCACTATGCTGTTCTACTTCCTGGCCACTGGGTGTTTGAAGATCATGCTACGTCTACACAAATCAATACAAATACCTTAAAATATACAAGAAAGGAGGAGTTCTTGGAAAAAAATAGCACCCCCTTTAAAATGTTAATACAATTAAAAGCTCTAAAGTGCTAAATACTTCTTCTTTGGTCAAAGACACACCTGGCCCTATGGCTGCTCCTGCAGAGGCATCAGACTTGGGGAAGAGCAAAAGACCTAATACCTCTCTCCAAGCCTGGTGTAACATGGGTGACAGGAAGGTTGATTATGACCAGGAAGTGATAATGACACTTCCTGTAAAGAAA
>CM044447.1:121548459-121572333 GCA_024363595.1 Xenopus borealis | reverse complement strand
TTTTTACTGCATTACGTTTTAACAGATTTTTCTATTTTTATGACTGTTCCCTAATCCTGCTTGTTATACATTTTAGGTTAAGGGGTTTTAACAAGATCTATGAGAATCTGCCTTATTCCACCAAACACAGCCTCTACAATCTCTATATCAAACCATTCCTTAATAATAAAGCTATCGCTGGAGGTAAGATCAGGCCGTAATTTATCCCTCACTCTGCCTGAAGCAAACTGTCTCATAACGTAAATTTGTTTTCAGGGGAATCGTGCAACTTTACGAGTTTTATGCAATGGGTCAATGAAAACCTGGCGAATTTTACAAATCTGGCAACTTTCCATGATCTGCTTCTATTTCACAGCAATTTCAGCAAGGTAAAAGTGTCTGCAAGACCATTTTTAAAGGGGAATTAAACCCAAACATTTTTATTTTTGTCTAATGAAGACCGATGTAACTTTCTAATATATGTTAAATAAAATATGCCAGTTGTTTTAAATGTTAATTAAATTGCTATTGAAAAGTTTTCAAAGAAAAGATCAATTGACTGTTTTGTAAATTGTACACCACCGTTAAGTTACATGTAAAGCTAAATATTATACCATTGCAGGTGAAAGATTCTAGTGTGCTTACAGCAGAAGAACTGGCTGATTTAACAGTAATATCAGATAGCCTTTGCAGTGACATAATGACAAGCATTGTGTTCCAAAAAGTCAGCAGTTTGGAGTCCTACGAAGAAATAATGAAATATTTGGAACGTCTAAAGGATAATATGGCACAGGTATGGTATATAATCTGTATTTACATGTATATAATCTATATGCTGTTCTCCTTATAGTTATTTCTGCAGTGCACAACAGCATTAGTCATTGGGTTATGTTTGAAGTGGAAATAAAATGTCTTGGAATAAGAATTCTGAAAGTTCTAATTTATCAAATATAATCTTATATATATACATGGGTGGGTTTTTAATATTTGATGTTCTAGATAAATATTTTTTGAATTACCAGTAGCTGGCAAAACTTGGGAATGTATAAATAGAATGAATATATGCGTAGACAAAGAGTACCTTGAATTAAAATAAATTTGTTTCAGTGTAGTAATGAGTGCCTTTACTTCCTTGATCTGAATGATAGGAAAAGATTAGGTTTGTAGAGTGGTGAAAGGTAAAGTTATTCTGAATAGCAGTGTATATGTTTGTCCCTATAAGGCAAAAAAAAAATGAAAAAATGTAAAATTAAGGTGTACATTCCATTTGTTACCAGAAGAAGGATCTTGAATCCCCTAGTACTGTGATCCCCAAGTATTGGCTCATGAGCAACATGTTGCTCACCAACCCCTTGGATGTTGCTACCAGTGGCCTCAAAGCAGGAGGTTATTTTTGAAATCCTGGTTTGGAGGCAAGTTTTGGTTGCATAAAAGACAGGTTTACTGACAATCGGAGACTCCTGTAGACCACATATTGGCTACCAGATGGCCAGTCACATCACTTATTGTACACCACCCTGGAACATTTTTTTATTCTTGTGTTGCTCTCTTTTTACATCTGGATGTGGCTCACTGGTAAAAAGATTGGGGAGCCCTGCCCTAGAAAATTATAGAGGAAGGAAGGAGAAAAGACTGAGGTATGTTAGGCTTAGTAGAAGTATGAGTAATTTATTTCATAGCACACTGTAGAAGTGAGGTATGGAGAGGCCAGTAGATAAGGAAGTTAAAGCCCAGCCAAGGAGTGAGAAGGTTTATTAACCTGGCAGGTCCGCTTACAGTTAGGGCAATATCTGAAGGAACACATTATATAATTTGGCCATGGTGTGCTTATGGCAAGTAGCCCTAAGAAGAGTGTTCAGAGGCCACATAATAAGTTGCTGGAAAGGCTGATAATGGAAAGTCCTGCCCTGGTAGGCTGTGTGTGAAATATTCAGGTACTGAAAATGAGAGTGGAAGGTTGAAATTTAGGACATCAGGAGAGGGCTGCATGATACTGTATAAAAGAATGCTATAACATGATTTAGGTGTCTAAGATTTATTGTGACTTTCATTCTAGGTGACTGATTTGACATTGAATATATCACAGTGTGTTGACCAAAAACTTCTCAATCAGCTCAGTGTTCAAACACAGCAGGATGTGCTAAGCAGTATATTATCTGCACAATACAAGAATGTGGTTGAGCCCAACATAACAAACTGGCTGCAAGTCTTTACAGTTCTGCTGGATGAGTTTTCTTCTGCAATCAATGAATCTCACATTTCAACCCTTCCATTTAATATATCATGCGGCGACTTCCATGACATGTAAGTGGCAAAAGCTGTAACTACATTGGCTACAACACCAATGGATTCAAAGTCAATTCCATAGGTTTACCCTCACATGAATGTAATCTGTAAACACTATTTGAAAATGCAATAACATTAACATTTACTTATAGCATTTCTTGTGATGGCACACTGGGTGTTTTGTTGCCCATGGAAAATTGTGGTCTCCACAAAAATTTGAATCACATTATCTCTCAGAAAATGCCTTTGTTTGCATTTTGGGACTAATATGTGCAATGAAGAGTTATTTAGCAGACAAAGCTCCATGTGAGCCATCATTCTAAAATAGTTTGGCGAGAATTCACTTTTTTCTGTTAATATGTTGTCTTTGAATATCTCAGAATCAAGCTGTTAAATAACATCCTTACCAGAATGAGCAAAATCGAGGTGGAATCTGCTTTCAACTACTGCAAGTCCTATCTTCTGCAACAGCGCAGGTTGACAGGTAAGAAAAAGGAGAAACCTAAAACATTGGATGCTATGAACCTTGAAACCCCAGGAACAGATGTGACAACATAAATGTAGAAGGATCTGCTGTGCCTAAAATGTAGTCCACAGTTTAGTTTAAAGGGATTCTGTTGTTTTTATTTCTAGATTACACTGGTTACACTGTAATTCACTCTACAATATACAATTTAATTCCTGAAACAACAAGTGTATTTTTTTAAGATGTAATATTGGTGTGTATGTGCATCTCAGGTAATTTTGCCTGGACATCTGCTTTCAGAAAGAGCCAGCACTTTAGGGTGGAACTGCTTTCTGGCAGGCTGTTGCTTCTATGCAATGTAACTTAATGTGTTGCAGTGGGACCTGGATTTTACTATTGAGTGATGTTCTTATATTTACCAGGCAGTTGTTATCTAGTATCTAGTTCTTAGGCTTCTGAGGGGTGGGGGGTTATATCACTCCAACTTGCAGTAAAGCAGTAAAGAGTGACTGACAATATGCCGAGCCACATGTCAGATTTCAAAATGAAATATATGATCTCTATTTTCAGTGCAGAATTATGCTGCAGCAGCACTATTAACTGATGTGTTTTGAACAAAACATTGTTTCCCATGACATGAAGGTAAAATTCATTTTGGAGTGACTCCACATTCCCTAACAATTTTTATACTCTAAGAAAGCTCCTCACCCAGTTTACACAGTCAATTCGGTTTGAAAAAAAAAAAACATAAGTTCAACCCCTCCAAATAATCCACCAGTACAGGAACTGGATTCAAGGCTATGTCCTATGTATGTCTATAAAGGCAGCTCTTTTTACAATACAAGCCCTCTCTCCTTAAGGATCTGCATGTGCTTCAGACGCAATAAGTAGTGATGAATGGATCACACTGAATTTCCGTGGATTTTTCACCAGAGCAGCCATCTCAGACCTCCTAGATTTGTATCCAGATCTCGACATAGTAAGTACTGAAGCCAGGACCCAAAGTTCATGAAAAATACAAGAAATATTGAAGAGGAAAGGTTACATAAATGGTCTCCTTTTATTTTCCAGGCTGTTCTTTTTGGTATGTTGACACCAAATGAAATGGCTGAAATCCTTGTAAAAGAAGACGTCCTTGCTGATTACATGCTTATGACCAGAGTCTTAAACCTCATCAGCATTAAAAATGTTTCTGAATATGTGACTGCTTTTACGCTTAAAGCAAAAAAGGTATTCTTTGAAGAATTTTGTAAATACATTATCCATTTTTTCTTTTTTCAATCTAAGTAAAAAAAATTACTAAATAGATGTGTTCCCCACAATGACTTTCTGTTATGTAAGAGGAACCCTGTACCCCTTATAAAAATATATAAGGTATTGCCCTACTCTACAACAAAAGGGCATAACATGCCTCTCCAGATAACAATATAAACCAACAAATACAAAATAATTTATTCAACAACATAGGTATCCATTTACAATGTATTCAAGAAATGTGGTTGGCTAACCTGCCATCTAGTACAGTCAAGATATCACTTAAATAGATGAGGGAGCCCCTGTGCATAAATCTGCCCAAGTGATGAGAAATTTTTTGACAAATTTTTTCACCATGAAAATGATGCCCAAACATGTTGTCACCCATAGACTTCAATGCATTCCTGTGAGTTTTTGTTCTTTTGTGGATTTTAGCAAAGGGATACAGGTCAGATTCGCCCATCACTACATGCCCATAGTATAAACACCTTGATGGACTGTTAGTAATACCCATTAATGCCAAATAACCCTACTTAAGTCAAGTCTGAAGCAGACTTGCAAGTCTTCAGCCTTTAGAAAAGAATGATTTTTGTCTATGTTTAGCTAGAGAACATTTTTGGTGAAAACATTAGGAAAGTGGGTAAATACAGTACTTTATTAACTGAGCCAGAACATTACATTTATTTTTAAGTTGGGGGTCTGAAACATTCATAAATATGCAAAAGATTTCACCAGCAGGAAAAATGCTTTATTTTAATGGAAAACACAACTCAACTTCCAATAAACCTGTGTTTTAGAAAAGAAATGCCCTAGCTTGGCTTGGAAATTCATTTAGAAACAATCCCAGGCAAATAGAACCTGTTTAAAAATGGCACTTCCATATAAGCAGGAGAGAAACATATGTTTCCAAAACAATACAGAACTTATATCCATTAAAGTTACAAATTATATCTTCTTTTTCCCCCTTAGGTAGACTTGCCAACTTCCCAGTTAAAGATGATAAAGGAGACATTGCTATCTACTGTGCTTACAAAACTGAGTTCCGACTTCTCTAATTATGAAGCCCAAGACTGGGAGATGCTGTTCCAAAAAGATTTGGTCACTTTGCTTGCAGAGTTTAACAGAACACTTCTTGGACTTCTTCCTGTTACCATGAGCTGTTCCTCCTACCAGGAAATGTAAGTTTGGCATAGATGCCATCTTGTTACGGCTCGAAACATCAGAAATTTACAAAATATGGTATAGTCCCATATATCCTTATGTATTTCTATCTAACATTCCATTTTGGTAAAATACAGGATAACAAAAGTTCAATTCCAGTTTAGGCACTACATGCAAGGGGTTTTTATGTTTTCTCTTCATATTCTGTTTTTTCCTAGCAATCATAAAACATACAGTAAGGTTAATTGCCTCTTAAATTGACCCTATTGTGTGTGAATGTTATAGATACCATAAGGGGTTTATTTATCAACATTTGTTTTTTTCTGATTTTTTAAATAAAAAAGTCTGGCCAAACTAGAATCCACATTTGACCTTTTTATTATTTTAAAAGCACAAATGAATTGGTTCAGGAAACCCCCCAAAAAATTGTGGTGGATTTTAGGATTCTGACTTTTTGCATCTTCAGACTTTAATAAATCCTGAAATTTTTTTGTTTTTTTTTCCCCACAAAATTTGGATTTTATAATAATAAAACTAAAATGTTTTGCGTTTTTTAATAAATAACCCCCTGTGACTCTAAGCTCTGCTGGGGCAAGGACTGGTGTGAATGTTGTATAATCTCTGTAAAGTTGGCTGGCATTATAAAAATAAAATATAATTAATAACATGTTTGTATCCCTGAACAGAATACAAGGATTTAGTACTGGTTATCCTTCAATGACAACAAGGACAAAAGAGGACCTTTACAATTATTTTATAAAACGCTACATGGTCTACAATTCTCTTTCTGGAGGTTTGTTCTGTCTAGTAAAAAAGGGGTTAATATGATCTCTATTTGTATATATTTGGCCTGTTGATTTTCCCCTTCTCATCATCCAGCCTCCTGCTGCCATTAAGATACATAATCAATACAGGTTTGGCATTCATTATCCAGAAAGCTCCAAATTATGGAAAGGCTGTCTCCCATTGACTCAATATTATCCAAATAACATTTTTTTTAAAAATGATATCCCTTTTATTTGTAATAATAAAACAGTACCTTGTACTTGATAACAACTTAGATATAATTCCCATACGAAGTTTACATGATTTTCTAGTAGTCTTAATGTATGAAAACTCAAATTATGGAAAGTTCCATTATCTGGAAAACCACAGGTCCAGAGCATTCTGTATAACAGGACCCATACCTATATTTGAGACCAAAAATCATGAAAAAATTGTGATTTTCTTTTTAAAAAATCTGAAAATCCAGCATCTTAGACCTGTCGATGTTGTATATAAGTCAATGGGAGAAGTCCGAATGATTTTTTTGATGTGCACTGAGTTTTGTGCAATGTTTGTAGTTTTCTGGTGAATATTAAGAAAATAATTTGAAAATTGGATGGAAAAAGTCAGAAAAAATCGTGAATTTTTTTTTCCCACAAAGCAAATTTTCAGGAAAATATAATAATAAGCATTGAAAACCCAAGCAGATTAGGAGTTTGTAACTGAAAATAATTCGGACTTTGATAAATAACCCCCCAAAAGTCCTACAGGGTACTAGAAGTAGACTTCAATATCTCTAAGCAATACAGTATCTATGGCTAGCACTGATAGGTATTACTAAAATCTTACATTGTTTCTGGGCTTGTCTTATTTATCCTTTATTTCTTTCTTGGACTTGGTTAAAACAGGTTTACTAGCTCCTGATGTTGCTTTTCTTTTCAGGTGCTGTTTGTGACACAGCAGATTTTGGAAGCTGGGTCACATTTAACTTGGGGAATTTTATCCAACAATCGAGTGCTCAAGATCTCTTTCTGTTTAATACAAACTTCACAAAGGTGAGAATTCATAGTTTAAACCATATTTAATCAAAGCTTTATATTTAGAAAAGGCATAAAAATAATGAAGAATTAACTCTTCCAGCCAACCATATTAACCATATTAAGGGTAGTGCTTACCAATTTATATGGAGGGTCAGAGGGTCCAGACGCACTGTCCTGGATCACCAGCCAAGAGCTGATTAAATGTATATCTCAAGTTGGGGGCACAAGGCAAGAATATGAAAAGAATAATGAAGATGTTGTAAAGTATCATGCTGTACCTTAGTGGGTTCCCCCATCCTGAGAGTTAATACAGTTCTTAATGGAGGCAAATGCTGGACCATAGTAGTCTGTCTATTCCTATACTACATCACTGAAACTAAGGACACAGTAGTAGCTAGTTGATGTCATGGTCCTCAAAAAGATATTTCTTTAATTTCAATCAAAAAATGTATTTCTTTGATGGTTTTTGCAAGATATTTATAGACAATATAATCCTAGGTTTCTGAACATTAATATAAATAAGTAATATTTTACTTGGGGGTTTTCTTTGTGTATGTAGGCAGAGAACCCACATGGGATCCCTCCCAAGGAACTGGCAGATATGACTCTCATTTTTGATGTGTTGCAAGACTCAAATTTATCCACCAGCATTTTTAGCCAAATTGAAGGATTTGAAAATTCCAAGATGCTCCTGGAGTATTTAACAAGAATACAAAGTTTGACTTGCCAGGTAGGCATTCATTGTTTTAAAGCAGTCTACATAAAAATGAATCTACATTTAGATATTCCTGTTAGCTAACCGTCACCTACAATTTAACTCGAGATTCTAATATTATAATATTTCCAGTTATCGAATAGTATGGGACAAAATGAACATTCCAGTCTGGTGATTATGGAACATACCGTAGACATCATAATCGCAGATAATCAAAATTTCATGTTTTATGAGCATTTGCTAATGCCTTTATCTAATGTGCTCTAGAAATTTTGTTGGGATTGTCCGCCAAATTCATTTACACAGATTTAGCCATTCCAACCTAACTGAGTGTTGATTTTTTTTTATGTCAGAGTACATTCTCACGCAACATGTCTTCATGCGACCAGCCCCTGGGACAGCTGAGCAGCTCCACTCAAAATACCCTTCTAACTACTATTATCACAGTACTGAGTATGGAGAGGAGTCTGACTAACATGTCAACATGGCTACAAGCTTTCAGCATTATTATTCAGAACTTCTATGCTGCTTTAAATGAATCCCATCTGTCCCATCTGCCACTCAACATCACTTGTGAAGACTACAGAGCAATGTGAGAGAGGTTTCATAGTATAATCTAGAGCAGGTTTTCCAAACCTTTCTTACCTGTCAGCCACATTCAATTGAAAACAGATTTGGGAAGCAACACAAGCATGAAATATGTTCCTGGGGGTACCAAATCTGTGATTGGCTATTTGTTATCCCTTATGTAGACTGAAAGCTAACACGAGCCCCTGTACACCTGGTTTTTATGCATCCAAAACTTGCCTCTAAACTAGGAATTAAAAAATAATAAAACATTTTAGAACACTGGGAGCAAAATCCAAGGAGTTGGTGAGTAACATGTTACTCCCGAGCCACTAGTTGGGGAAAACTGCTCTAGATACACAGTATTAACTTTCCTTTTGACGAAGGTTAAATATTTTTACATGAGCTACGATTAGTTGTGACTTGATATTTTTTTATAGTTTGTCTAGGGCATGTTCTCCCTAGATGAGCATTCCATCATACTGTAATAATTATTACCACTTTCCAGGCAATGAATAGGACAGAGTAGCATATGCACCCCAATGATTATGCACAAACTGTACTTCCCTTGTACAGTGCATAGTTATATACCTATATTTTATTCCACTAATAGTATATGCTTAGGGAACGATTTACTAATATTCGAATTTGTAGTTTCATAAATTGCATTGTTTTGTTAAAGGTCATGTTTTCTTATTTCTCTAAAACTGAACATTTTAAGTAAAAAACAAACAAAATCTACTACTCTAAAACTACTAATACAAAACTCTGCCAAGTAAAATCAGTTTAGGTACAACAGATGTCAAGGGAAGCTGCACTGATCCTATTGGACCTCTTTTTAGCATTCATACTTTTAGAGGTCTTTGGATTTTTTTCACAAGTAATTGTCTGAAAAACTTGAATTTATAGAGTTTTTCATATTTTCACATGCCATTCACAATTTCTTTCTGCTCATACTTTTTATATTCCTATCTTTTAATAACTTTCATGGCATTTGTGGTTTCAAAAAGCTCTTATTTTAAATCAACCTTTAATAAACGTGCCTCTTAGCATTTTATAAGAAAAAAGTTATATATGTCGCATTTTTTTCTTTTACTCTTGTTTTGCCACAATTTTCAGAATTAAGATACTCAGTGGCATCTATTCCATACTTCATGAAGCAGAAAAGGGAACAGTTTTCTCCTACTGTAAATCCTACTTAAGCCTCCAGAAGAGAAACACAGGTAAATATCTATGTGTACATTAAGTTCAGATTGAGCTGATTAGGAACTATATTGGATGAATTTGTAATTGCTAATGTAATCTATACATTTATATTGTCAAGACCTGCATAAAAGCTGTTATGCCATCAATATATCAGCCCCTATCAATGTGCATGAAGATTTGGGAGTACCATTATATTGATGATCTTTGACATCATGATGTTGGTCGCAGAATAAAATACAATACAAAACATGAATGTCTTTGAAACTCATCCATATGTAGTGCAGCTCATAAACAATTCCTTTATTCCAGAGTCTGCTTGTGCCATGGACACAAATAATACAAACAACTGGATTGCTGAAAATATTGGACCCTTTTCCGCCAGTGCTACTGTTACTGAACTCCTGGAACTCTATCCAAATCTTGAAATAGTAAGGACCCTTCTGCTGTATACTTATTTATTAATGATGAATTCTCACTAAATACCTGATCCTAATATATTCCAGGAAGCCCTGATGAATCACTTGGCACCAAATGATGTGGCTGTTCTCTTGACCAAAGCTGATGTCATTACTAACAGCAGTTTACTCTGGGAAATACTGAGATTTATTCAGCCTACTGATATATCAGAATATGTCATCTCTATTACAACAGCAGCTGAAAAGGTAATAGAAAAGGGAAATTATAATATTACTACCCACTGATTTTTTTTAATGCAACAAACCCGATTCTATTACCCTCCATGTGTTTCCATCCTTAGGTTAACCTGTCTAACAGCCAGTTATCCAGTTTGAAATCTACTTTGCTGGAGTCAATTTTACTAAGGTTTAACTCCACATTCTCCAATTACAAAGCGGAAGATTGGAAGATATTATTCCAAAAAGATTTGATTTTGCTGCTTCCAATTTTTAATCCAACACTTCTTGGTCTTCTTCCAATAAACATCAGCTGCTATGCCTACCAAGAAATGTAGGTTTTGTGTTCAGGAGGGGTATTATTACTGGAATATGGTCATCTCTTACTTTCCCTTGTTTACCTTTGTCTTGTAAAATTAGTCTTTAGGTTGGTTTATCCTTATACAGGTATGGGACCTGTTATCCAGAATGCTCAGGACCTAAAGTTTACCGATAAAGGAATCTCTCTAAAAATCATTTAAAAATGAAATAACCCAATAGGATTGTTTCCATCCTATAAGTATTTATTATATCTTAGTTGGGATCAAGTAGAAGGTACTGTTTTATTATTACAGAAAAATATGAAACTGTTCAGAAAAATTTTAATGGTGTTCCCTTAAAGGAACAGTAAAATAAAAAAGAAATGGTTTTCAAGTAATAAAAATTCAATACAGAGGATAAACTGCTGTGTTTGCTTCAGAAAAACTATTATTGTTTACATAAATGAGCTGCTGTGTAGAAATGGGGGCAGCCATTCAAAGGAAAAAAAGGCTCAGGTTACACAGCAGATAAGCTCTGTAGAACTTAATGGTGTTATCTGCTATCAACTATTTAACCTGTGCCATATCTCCTTTTTTTAGTGTCAGTCATTTCTACACAGCAGCTTGTTTATATGAAATATAGTAGAGTAGAGTAAAAACATAATTTTACCAGTGCAGGGCAACACTACATTATATTTTCATGACTTTAAAACACTTTCATTTGTTGGTGTTATTGTTCCTTTAATTTGGAGCTTTCTGGATGATGGGTTTCTAATAAAGGAACCCATACCTGTATTGTTAACTGCTTTGATTTTTCCCTTATATTACAATGAAGGCTTAACAATGATATTTCAATACAATAAATGGAAACCATACGCGTTTCAAAAATATTAGCTCTTGGGTGTTTTGTCTTGCACCAAATGCATTGGAGTCAACTGACTTTTTTCTGTATCTGTATCTGTTGCTGTCGGACTGGCCCACCAGAATACCAGGAAAACTCCCGGTGGGCCAAGGTGTCAGTGGGCCCTCAAGCTACTAAACTTTTAGCCTATTTCATGGCCATTCCCAATTTCTATGAGAACAAAGAGGCTAAATAGATGGAATAATTGATTATAGTATGTAAAGAAAACAAACTAGTAGAATAGATGTTTATTGAGGAGATGAAGAATATTAGTAATGAGAGTGGACCCCTGGTCTAAGGTTTGATGGTGGGCCCCTGATGTCCCAGTCCAACACTGTTGGCTTATGTTTTGTTAGAAATATGTAGTACATCTATTAGAAGCTATTCACATGATTCAAGGAAAAGCAGAACAGGTTACTGTAAAATGTTTTTTTTACTACTGTACAGGTATGGGATCTATTATCCAGAATGTGTCGGATAAGGGATATTTTTATAATTTGAGTCTCCACCATACATTCAAGCTAGAAAAAAATTATTGAAATATTTATTAATCTCAATAGACTGGTTTAGCTTCCGATAAGGATTAATTATATCTTAGTTGGCATCAGGCACAAGAAAAAAAAACTATTTATTAACATTTTAATTATATGATTAGAAATTGAGTCCAAGGGAGATGACCATCCCCTAATTCAGAGCTTTTTGAATAATGGATCCCATACCTGTACTTTACTCAATACCTACTACAATTTTTAATCCAGTATCCCTGTAAAATTTTATGTAAAACAAAAGTAATAATCCAATAATATTGTCTTTGTCACATGTTTTTACAGCATAAGAGGCTTCAGCATGGCATATGAATCCCTTTCAGCTGAAACCAGAGAAGACATTTATATGGTATATTGCAAGGAGTATCTCCAAGAGCAGGCTGCAGGTAAGCATTTTAAGTGGGCGGAAGGCAATCGATTGGATAGATTCACTAATTATTCATTTGCATTTCATTAACAACAACAATGTTAGCTCCTAGTGGAATTGAGTTGTCAAAATAATATTAACTTTAATATATTATTATTAATAATAATAGTTAATAATAACTTTGATATTTGCAAAAACAATACAAATAATATGACTATGAAGATTTTCATTCATCCAGGTCATGTATAGTCATGTATATCTATATAAGAATTTAAAAAAACAAAACACATGACTTGTTTATCAGCAAGTCCAGTTGTTTTTTTGAATTACTTATATTAGAAATACTAATAATAATAACTTTGATATCTGCAAAAATATATACTACAATTATTAATGGTTAACCTCTTTTTGCCTTGTTACACATTATATTTGGATAGTCAAAAATAAACTCAAGAAATGTACGGTATTTATTTGGAATCTAGAATCTAGTCCTTACAGCCATTATCAAATTTGTCACAGCTTTCAGCATTGTCATAAATAAAAAATAAGCTATATAGTATTAAAAGGATTGAATAGAAATACAATTAAGAAAAAACAGATTAATACTGAAGAATCAGTCAGTATTGGTTGCTAATGGTGAGACAGTACCATCTTTCTGACATTTGACGGACCGAAAGGTGCACCAAAGGACAAATAAAAATTTGATAATACTTTGGACCTATTAAATTAATTGTTTTGGCTAACTGCAACTGGAAATAAGATTTCTAGGTTCAAAAAATTTGAGAATTTGCTGAAAATTTCACAATAAAGTCACAATATTATAGTCGATGGGCAACTTTTTACTCACTCCAACTGCATTAAAGTCAATGGGCAATGCGTGGTGAAAAATTTGCTCATCATTAGTCACAACGTTTGAGCTTTCTGTGCAAATAAGTAGACTGTAGATGCCTTTGTCACTTTTGCTTTTATTTAAGTATTTATCTACATTTAACAATTAACCATTAAATATCAATGTATTTAGAACTAATAAATACCAAATGGAAGTTAGTACTGTATGTATTAGGGTGTCCATGGATTGGATGTGTTCTAGCCATGTGGTACTTTACAGAAGATTTACCTGCTTGCTGCCATGAGGAGGAATTAATCTTTATTGATCTTTATGGCTTTGTAACAATGGGAACAGAAAAAGAGAGCTACTTTTTGCGTTCAACTCATGACCCCATTACCTCTTGGCAAAGAGCTGGTTAAAAGGGACAATTCCATCTTGTAGCAGCATACAGGTGAACAAACCTCCTGCAATGTACCAGAACATATTACAAGATCCAGTGGTATATAATCTTTTAGATATTTAAGAAAATTATTTTTCTTTGAAATAACCTTTTTTAATAATCCATTCCATGGGTTTGTCTTCTGTAGTTGCTACTTGTGATAACACTGCCAACATTATGTGGATTGAAGAAAACCTTGGAAAGTTAATTTTACAGTCTTCCTTTGATGATCTCATTCAATTCAACAAAAACTTTGGAAAGGTGAGAAACATGAATTAAAACAATGACCAACACTTGAATGTTTTTGTAAAGCTTATGCTTTGTCCATTAAATATCTATTTCTGGCGTAATGCCATATATATTGCCTTGGCTAAACATTCACCACAACAGCACTGCCTATAGACAACAAAAGGCCTTGAGAATTGGTAGAAGGTCAGACTGGTCCGGTGGGACATGGGGAAACCCCCTAGCCCTCATGGGCCCCTCTGACCCAGGCTCCCTCTTGAAAACTGTGGGCACTCGCATCATGGTTTGGTGCAAGAAGAAGGTAGAAGATGCTCTGGCTGGTGAATGAGTGTGTGCAGGAGGCAGGTAGACATTGGTTTTGATTTCTGGAGGAGCTTGACTGGAGTGGAGGCTTGCAACCCAGGTGTTGGGACTCTAAGGGGTGCCCTGAGGTGGCAGCCCAGTGGGCCCCCTACACCCCAGTCCAGCACTGGAAGGGAATCAACCCACAACTGTACCGTACATTTGATTGTGATGGACAATATAATGCCTTCATCGCTGTGTTAAAAATAAACTAGGTTGTATGTGTGATGGCGAATGTAAGATATGTACATGCATATTTTGATCATTATGCTTATTTTGATCTGTTGTTTTGCTTTATTTTTCTGTTACGTCTTTGAAATGTGAAAATGGAAAATAATGAATATAGAATATAAAAAAAATAAACCAGGTTATTTTGTGTTTAGTAACTAGTATCACTTCAAGTCAGATGACTCTTTTATGCTTTAAAATACATTTAGGTGGAAAGTCCCAATTCTCTCTTGGCTGCAGAACTAGCCGACTTCACGTTTTTGGCAAACACTTTAAAAAGCACAGCAGTAACTGCAGCTCTTGTTGATCAGACTAAGGCGTTTGATAACTGTGGAGAACTTGTGGAATATCTTCTCAGAATGCAGAGTATGAATTGCCCTGTAAGTTGGCTCCCATCTGTGTACCTTGCATTTTTACTATATATTTCTATTATATATTATATGTATTATTTTTATCTGTGGGTGTTCAAAATAAAACGATAATATCTTGCTCTCAGAAATCTTGTCCTTTAGCCGTTAGTGAATTCAATGACAGCTATAGAACATTTGGAAATAGAAACGTTGCATTAACACCCCACAGATTCAAAACATGATAAAGAGACTTAACTGGGAACCATGTTTTAATAAATTTTTATTGTTGCCATGGAGTTTAACCTTGCCTAAGATTCCACTGTTTCTCAAGATATTCAAAATTTGTGGGATCCTGCAAGTGCAGCACAGCCAGAACTAGGGCCCTGCCTAGGGAGCAGTGAGCTTGGGGCACAAGTAAAACCTAGTTGACCAATATTTTCCCCAGTATTCATGTAATTTATTTGTTGTCTAGTTTACCAAGAACCCTGTGTGGGAAGAGAGTTGCTGTTTGTTGCTCCCTTTTATCCCATGCCCCATCTGTCTTGTCTCTTTCAGTGCACACAAATATTTTGTCTGCTATATATCTTTGCCTGAACATAGTTAAAGGGGCACCTTAAATGGTAAGACTGATTTTTTTACTTTTTTTAACTAGAACACAACCAAAATAAATTCATGTGATGGGCAACAGATTATAAGCCAACTGAACATTATGACTGAGCAAGAAATATTTAGCAATATATTTGCCTTACTCAACAAGTTGTGGAACTGCCAGAACACATCTACTTGGCTGCAGATTTTCAATCTCCTGCTCAACAGCTTCTCGGTGACACCAAACACATTGGAGCTTTCCCAGCTGCCATCAAATATTTCCTGTGAACATTTCCAAGTGATGTGAGTGATGTGTAAATCTTTTTTTAACAAATAAACTAAGTCCTGTTTTCTGTTGTCTGATTTTTTTTCTTGATCAACAGCATAAAAGATCTGAATGATATCTACCGTAAGTTCACTACTGAGGAAACCAAATTGGTATACACCTACTGCATTTCCTACCTCATTCAACAAAAGAAATTTACAGGTAAGGAGTACATAATGTTTTTAGACAGATGGTTGGTATAAGAAACAAAAAAAATGCAAACCCACTGGTGAGTCCTAGATAGTGTAGCATAGTACTACTGATCCTCCTGCCTGAAGAAGCACACTATGCAGTCCTTAACAGGCAGTGCTATGCTACTTTAAATTAATCTACATTATTGCATCTAAAAAGACTCTCAAGTGGATTTGTGTTCTATATAACACTGACTTGGCGGTGACTATTCCACCTACTGTTGATGAATCACAAAATTCATTGGTGTTTGATTGCCATCATCATACTGGAAATCATTCAAAATGCATTATTCTTGTGCACTAAAAAATCTGCTGATACATTTATTAAAAGTCATTGGGGGTCATTTATAAACTTCGTGCAGGGCAGATTGGTTCGCAGAGTGAATATATTTGGCCTGCGCCTGGTTATATTTATAAAGTTGAATAAGAGTGTGCAAACAGATCTGTGAATTTGTCTTTCACATTGCGAATGTCTATAGGAGCTTTTTAAATATGGCAAAAATCACAAATTGCAAACATTCTGCGCCACAACTTTGGTGGCAGAGAAAATATTTGCAAAACTGTTTCGCAAATTGCGAATTTGAGTTACTTTTAATGCTATTTTCGAGCAAAATAACCTCGCAAAGTGTCTGTACTCACGCAAAGACCCATCTTGTTTGCAAAAATTCATTCACAATACAAATTCGCAAAAACTGGAAAGACAGGCACAGTAGTGCAATATTGTAGCGTTCAGGAAAAAGCATGGGCAAAACGGCCTTTTGGGAACAATTATGCGCTGCGCAAACTTTATAAATGACCCCCCATTGAGTTAATTTGCTACTTTCAAATATAATTCACTTGGTGCATTTTTTGAAAACGTAATATTGTACACATTTTTGGTCAGACCACACACCAAGACCTACAGTTGTCAGAAAAGTGTCCAAGACCTATGGTGTTTTCATCAACCTTTCTCGGCTTTTCTAAAAACAATGGCTGTAAAAGTAACAGAATAATGAAATATGGATTTTAAGTAGGACAAAATAAAATATGTGATGAGTCCATGAGCTATATCTTGAGTTAAGTGTATAGAATTATAGAATTATAATCATTCCCCTTCCTTTACCCCTCACCCAAAAAATCACATAAATAACTAATTGTTTTCCTTTACATAATATGAAAATCCTAATTCTCCATTCACATTACCTAAACATCACTGTAGGTTCTGCTTGCGTAGCACCATTCAGTAGTAGTGAAGACTGGATCCAGAAACATTTTGGCTTATTCTACATTAGAGGAAACTTAGTAGAGCTCACAGAACTCTATCCAAATATTGACATTGTAAGTAACAAACTGTATAAAGTATATAAATATGCCCATTTGATATAAAATAATAGCCCCCCCCAGCTCTTGTTTTCTAAAGACTGAGAATAATTTATCTGATTGTGTCTGTCAGACTCTTGTACTTGGGATACTGAAGCCAAGTGATGCCCCACTGCTCTTCTCCAGTACAGAAGTTATTTTAAACAACAATTTGTTCAAAATAGCTGCTAATTTTGTGGAAAAAGAAGATATACCTGAATACATGAATATAATAACAGAGACTGCAAAGAAGGTACTGTAGATTTTTACTTTTTAACACTGGAGTAATATAAGTGCTAACCAATCAGGAATATATTCTAATCTATCTATGTTAGAAGTGAAAGTGAAGTTGCTCACCAAAACGGATCTTTGCTTTTGATAACCCATTAGGCACGTATGTCTGACTTTGAACTTGAAATTGTGAAGAAAATTCTGTTGGATGCGGTCTTTGTGAAAATCACCTCAAACTTCTACTCTTACAACACAAAAGACTGGACGCTACTGTTCCAAAGCTATTTGCTTCCATTGCTTCCTACTTTCACCCAGGATCTGCTTTTGGAGTTGCCAATCAATCTTACCTGTCTTTCCTACCAGGAAATGTAAGTTTGTAAAAGCTTATTTGTGTTTAAATGCTTTACTATTTTAGCGTTAGTGTTTTTTTATCTCTATGTTGGAGGCAAACTGGTGATGGAAACAGTGGAGTCATTTATAAATAATTCCAACTCTCTATTTTGGAGCTATATATACCAATTTCTATCTAAGATACTGGAGCAACATTCTATGATCCCTATGAAGGTTATAGGCAGTCATGCACTCCAAAGGATTCCAGGAAGGGTCAGAGAAATATAAAAGTAAAATTCTTTACTCAATGTTGCATTATAAAATCAACATCTCCATCTACCCTACATGTTTCAGGGACACTCAATTTGCATCCTATAGTCTTAATTGTCTTGCATATGACATTGTAGTAAACCTGTAGTAAATAAAGAATCCAACAATATATCTGATAGGTTGGATAATATAGTATGATTCTAATGTACTCCTTTTGTCTTTTATTGTTTAACAGTGTTAAAGGGTTTAGCATGAGCTATTCATCTCTACCGTCACAGACAAAAGAATATTTCTATAATAATATTAAGCGATATCTGAGCCAGCAAGTTCTTTCTGAAGGTTGGTCCACTTTTGCTTAACACCATTGAATGAATGCAATTTAATATGTGGTGGAATTCTACATTAATTTTTGCAGTATATGTTAATTATAAAGGTTAAGCAGGACCAAAGCTGTGGATAGAGGCCAATAAGGGTAAAATTTGCTTTGGAAACTTATTTGTCTGAACACTACTTGTATTATAGCAGGGCACTTGTTATGACAGTATCTTAAGTGTTGATTACATGTTCCAAAACATTGAGCAGTGGACAAAAATTTGGAGCACAGATGGAATGTGGCTTGAACCCAAGAAAACCACTGTTTTCATGTGTATCGAAATCATAAAAAAGGTAGCTCACTTTTCAACAAACGTTTTGCGGTATTTAAACTCAATTTGCAACTGGTATTCATTATATATATTTTTGAAGTTATTGAATTATTTTATATTATGTAACAGCAGCTGTTTGGTTTCTAAGGTTTAGTTGCAGTTTCAACCACCAGCATGTTTGAATTAAAATGGAGTAAGTAGAGGGATTGAAATATAAGCAATAAAAATAAGGAATGACAAATAAAGTGGCCATACACTCACGAATATTTTTGTACACACTAACTACCATATGTAATAAAAGGCATTAAGTTTGCCCAAGGGCAATAACCTGTAGCAACCAATATGATGCTTGCTTTTAAACATATATATATATACTTTCTACCTGCTGATTGGTTGCTGTGGTTACTGCTCCTTAGTACCTTTTATTACATAACCCCCAAATGATATTTGGTGTGTTTATGTTTGGAAACAAGTTGACCCATATCGGCAAAAGTCTTTGATATTGGTTGTCTCCTTGAACAGGATGGAAAATTTTTATCAGGGGTATGTAAAGGCCCCCAAACAAAACAGAAGTTAGCGATTACACATTTAAATAGAACTTGTTTTAATCAGTATTTATTTACCTGTACATGCAGCTCATGTTTGTGAAACTGAAGATATCAGAAGTTGGGTTATTTTCAACATTGGGAATTTTATTCCACAATCAACAACTGAAGACCTCATCAGCTTTAATAAGAACTTCACAAAAGTAAGATTTCACTTGTTCACAAATGAAAAATTCCATAAACATACAGGTATGGAACCTGTTATCCAAAATGCTTGGGATAATGGATCTTTCCATAATTTGGATCTTCATAACTTAAAGGGCACCAATCATACCTAAAATGTTTTACTAAGTAAATACAATGTGTGAGAGTTCAAGAAATCCCATTTTTAAAACAGTTAGAATTGTTTGTATAATGTAAATGATCAGCTCACTATACCTTCTGCAAAATCTCCCCTATCTCCACTGCAGTTCTAGCTGAGGCAGGCATCTTGGATTTCATTGACTCCTCCTACCTATATCTTCACAGCCAACTGTAGCTCTGAAATCTCGCACATGCTCAGTTGAAATTCCTTGCTTGCCTAATAAACCTTCTAAGCTATTTTGAAATCTGCCAAAATACTTCTAGAGTTTACTAAAGCTAGGCATTCTGGGTAACTCATTTGCATGTTGCAGTCAGTGACAGGATTTTTTAAAAACTGCTGTTTTTGTCAAAAAACTGTACATGTAGTTTGATTAAACATGTTTAGGTTGTACTGGTCACGTTGTTAATATGTATTTGATTTTGGCTATGATTGGTGCGCTTTAATATCATACCGTAAGATAATAAACCCAATAGACTGGTTTTGCTTCTGATAAGTATTAATTATATCTTAGTTTGGATCAAGTAGAAGAAACTGTTTTATTAACACAGAGAAAATTATTTTTAAAAATTTGGAATATCTGGATAAAATGAGGTCTATGGGAGATGGGCTTTTTGGATAATGGGGTTCTGAATAACAGATCTCATACCTGCATAATAACCTATTCATTTGATTTTTGTTTTATTTAAAGATGGAAAACATTTCAGGGCTAACAGCGACAGAACTAGCAGATCTTACCGTGGTTGCTGACTCACTGCAGAACTCAACCTTATCAGCTATTCTTCTTAGCAGTGTGACAGAATTTCATGATTATGAATATCT
Source organism: Xenopus borealis (assembly GCA_024363595.1). Lineage (NCBI taxonomy): Eukaryota > Metazoa > Chordata > Amphibia > Anura > Pipidae > Xenopus > Xenopus borealis. The sequence continues at coordinate 121,552,071 of CM044447.1, read as the reverse complement.
CCTTGAATATTTAATGAGGATTCAAATGTCTGTTTGCAAAGTATGTATTCATTTTATTATATTCCTACATCCATCCATATTTATGTATACTCTTCACGCTATACACAGGATTCCAAAATGTCCTCTCTTCTATTAGAAAGTGATACAGGAACAGAAATGTAGTCCACTGGCATTGGTAAAACACACATTAATTAATGGGGAAGCAACTATGCAAAATAATACAACAAAGCCAGTGTAAAGGATTTACTGAAATACAGATTTACATAATATTTACATAATATATACAGTAGTGCGTATTTAACTCAAAATATTTGGGGGCAATTACACATGGTTGACAAGATAAGGAAATATAAAGTGGAAATGAGTTGGTGTTTAAAAAAAAAAAAAAATTAGATGTTTTTGTAAACAACATATATGCCCCATATTATAATTGTTCTTTTTTTTATCAGACAGCAGATTCATCATCAAACAAATCATGTGACCAGCTTCAGCCAATGACTCATCTGAGCGTCCATTTTCAGAAAGACATTTTAACCAACCTCTTCACAGTCCTCAATCAACAGTGGAGTTTTCATAATATGCCAAAATGGCTAAAGGTTTTCAACATTCTTGTGACAGACTTTCTTGTTGCTTTCAATGAAAACCACCTTTCTCAGTTACCCCTCAACATTTCATGCGGAGAATACCAAGCAATGTAAGTGTCTTGAGAAAATAGTTAGTTTTGTTTTTACACACTTATTTTTCCCCCTCTATGAAAACAAACAGGCCAGAGTAATTATAAGGCCAATTTTGGGCTAAAGGCATTTCATATGTGTAGATCATTAAAGGATAAGTACACCTTTAAAATAAGTGAAGATGAACTTGATGAACGTTTGCAATGTACACTCATTATGTATTTATTTTAATTCCAAGATATTATATTTTGCGACCTGTCTGACCAGCAAGTAGTCAAGGGAGTTGTCAGGTGAAAGAAAGAGGGTGATCTGATGTTCCTCTGCTTAGGAAAACATAGAAATCTTTCTCAAATCTTTCCTAAGCAGAAGAACATCAGAGCAGCCTCTTTCTTTCTCATGACAACTTCCATGACTACTTGGTTGTCAGACTGGTCACTAAATGACCAGCAAGTGGCACTGTTGTAACAAAATTAATTCATGTTAACCGTACATGTATCCTTAAATATCTTGTAATTTAAAAAAAATAAATGTAAATTGCAAAAGTGCTTAGAATAGCTGCTTACTGCTGCTTAGTGCTTAGCTCATCAATTTTACATTCACTTATTTTTAATGTTTACTTATCCTTTAACATTTTTGACTTTCCAAATACAAATGTGTTAGATACTGGACACAGCTGCCATTATATGTTAAACTCAATATGCCAAAGTGTAATGAGGATAATAGTGTTTTTCCAGTGAATTAATTCTGCTTGTGTAAAGTGGCTCAATTATCATTAGTGATGGGCGAATTTATTCGCCAGGGGCGAATTCGCGGCGAATTCCCGCGATTCGCCGCTGGCGAATAAATTCACGAAACGGCAGGAAAAATTTGCGGGCAAAAATTCGCCGACGCGGCGGAAACGACGCGACGCGCGTCAAAAACGACGCACGACTCGTTTCGCGAATTTTTCGCCAATTCGCGAATTTCTCTGGAAATTCGCTAATTTTTCGGCGAAGCGAAACGCACCCGTTTCGCCCATCACTAATTATCATAAATCAGCTACCCAAACAGGAATGCCTTGCTTAGGAGAAATCAAAGTGGCACTTTGAGATACAGTATTACATATTAGCCAGATAAAATCCCTTCAATAATAATGAGCTTTTTGCACTAACTAAATGTTCTTTTTTTATTAATGGTTTCACAACACATTTAAGAATTAAGATGTTGAGTGAAGCCTTCTCCAAACTAAATGACTTGGAAACTAGAACAGTTTATACTTACTGTCTAACGTACCTGAGCCGACAACATGAAACCACAGGTAAAGATCTGATTTATATGTATTATTATTCTTGCTAAAAATATATAATAATATGTGAAACAGAGTATAATTATATCATTTATTATAATTGTTTTATAATTATTCCTATGTTAAAGGAATAATCACAGAATACTGCATTATGCATTCTTTTCCAAAGGTATGAGCCACAAACTGGGTTTGTCCATTATATTTTTTCCAAATAATAAGGCCCACCCCTTAAATTACATCATTAAATGGCACCATAAGGGGGCCATTTTCTAATATTGCGTGTTTCTGAAATTTTAAAAAAATCAAGGTTATGATATTTTTTTAATTGGAGTTTAACAAAATCAAGTATTTTAAGACTTATCAATCAAAAATATCTTGAAATTTTAATGAATGCATCAATGCATAAACAGTTGATAACAGCTAAAACCTGACAATCAACTATGTAAGTCAGTGGCAGGTATATTTTCAACATTCAGCATATTATTATATATTGTTTGTGAGTTTGTTTGTTTTTTAAACAGTCAGACCAGTCCACTATTCTACTAAGCTTAGCAATTTAGGGGTTGATTTACAGAAATAGGTGCTAAAAGGCTCCAGTGCAAGTGCCAGTAGCAACTAATCTACAATAAGAAGATATCTACTGTAAGTCTCATTTAGTTTTACAGGCAGGTGCAGTTGTAGAATTTAGCCCATATTTAGTAAATCAATATATACACTAAGGGGCCCATTTATTAAACCTCAAAACTTTCTGGTCTAGTTTTTAAAGGGGAAAACTCAAAATTGTTAGATATATATTATACCCCAAAGCTGCTAAAAATCCTAATTCGAACATCATCTATCTCTAACCTATCAATGTCATGCAGATGTCCGTGAAGTTGGTTTTTGACATTGTGATCCGCATTGGATAATTTATTAAAGTCCGGGTTTACTGATAATCTGATAAAATAGAGCTTTTGGAGCATCATTCGTATGATTCAAATTGACGCACAAATTTGCCACTAAGTTTCAAGAAGAATTATTGATAAACGAGTTCAATTCATAGATGGGAATTAGGTCGACTTCATCTAAATGAAAAAATTAGATTAATTCAAGTTTTATTAAATAACTCCCTAAATTTCCATTTCTGCACTAAAATTTCTGATGCTGAAAAAATGAAACTTAAATAAATAAAAATTATAATATTCACTCAATAATCATCCAACTTTGCCATTAGATACCTAATATTAATGTATGAGTGATTTGAATTGCTACAAAAGGCACCATACACAATAACTGTATATTGAGCCTCATTTTATATATCTACTTTTTGTTAATATACTGCTCACATTTAAAGTTTTCACAAAAAAAGTCTGTACAGGACAGTGACTTGCTAATAGATCTATGCTCCTGGAGCAGGGATAGATCTGTAATAACAAGGTTAAAATAATTGTAGATTTACTACTTGCTTTTAACTAAATTAACTAGATTAACTACTTGCTTTTAACTAGATTAAACTTTCTCTCTTTAGGATCTGCATGTACTGCTGATATCACTGATACACATGAATGGATCAATACAAATATGGGGCCTTTTTCAAAAAGTGCCACTATCTCTGAACTCCTGCTACTTTATCCACATCTTGACATAGTAAATATGATTGTGTTTTTTTTTTTT
>CM044447.1:121520660-121532384 GCA_024363595.1 Xenopus borealis | reverse complement strand
AGAACTAGAGCATCTGTGACTACACAGGTCCTAAAATCAGTCTTCATGTCCCAGTAAAAGCATCTGGATCCATCTGTTTTACTCATCAACATACTGACCCATGTGGGTGGTTCTGTATGGATACAGTAAACAGGCACTGGCGTGGGGTCAAAAGGATGAGCTTAAGAACCCACATCATAATAAATAGATACAAACATGTGCCATATGTCTGAAACAAGTACAGTATATACAAATATGATATTCTTGCCCTTGAAGCTCTGTACAAATTCAAGCATGGAAATGCAGCAGATGTTCTTTATTCAACATTTTAGTTCTCTCTATGCTGGTAGATGAGTGAGATTAGTATTCTAAGCAAGAATCCTATTGCTGTTATATTTGAAGTCATATTTAGAGTATTCGTTTTCCAAGCTATTACAAAAAGCGTTGCAACTCTAATTCAAATGTGACTAATTGAAACTGGGTGTTGCTAAGGCTCTGCTGTGTAGAAGACAAAACATTACATCTATTGAACACATTGCTCTGTTTCAGCTCTGATAGGGATCAGTTCAACCTCACGATACATCAGAACTAAATGAATGGAACAGAAACAACTTTTAGCAAGTGAAGGGAATAAATATGGTGTATTGTTACCGACAAATTAACAGTGAACTATGACACATGATAGGAATGTAAAAAATATGCATTTTGAGGATAATCTATAAAGTATTTAAAGGGCTTGTAAAGGCAAAAAAAATCAATCCCATTTTTACTTTAATGAAAAAGAAGCCTTTCTCCAATATACTTTAATTAAAAAAAGTCTAAAAAAAATCTGACTTTATTGCTCTGACTGCTGAGAATAGGAAATGTCAGACAATCCCTAACTGCTCTGCAGGGAAAGCATCATAAAAACATTTGTATGTCTGATATACGATCGAACAGGAAAGATCCGCAAATTCAATTCGTATTAGATACGTATTGGAATCAAGTTTTCCCTTCCGAATAAAGCTTGAATGTCAGGAAGGCTATTTACATCTTCAGGTGGCTCAACACCTCTGACCTCTGCCGTTGACTTTTACATGAAATCAACAGGTTTTAGGTAGCGGATATTTGAATTAGGACTGTTTTCATGGTCGAGGTGTGATAAATCTCACATCCGAATTTACATTCCAACAGGGAGATTAAAATTTGAAAGTGTGAATTGTGACACTTATACACATTGGAAAAGTCTAATTTGAATTTCCGATTCGACCCTTAATAAATCTGCCCCTCAAGGTGAATAAGGTAAGGGCTTATGCTTGATTGTGATGCTTGTACCAAATTATTGAATTTGCCTTTGTACTACAGATTTCATTTCTCAAGTCTGTCATTCTTATGGCATTAACTGGTCCTATTTGGCCAGACACAAGGAGACAGATAACTTGGCAACTAATCCTGAAAATAGGCAATTTTTTTTAAATGAAGCAAGTTAAGTAAGCCATAGACGCACAGATAATATCGTACGAAACAAATTTTCGTACGATATTCGGTGCGTGTATGGTGGGAAATGAGCCGACCGATATCGTCAGAAGATTAAGATATTGGTCGGCTGGTTGATCGGGCTGGACGGAAAATTTTGATCGGATGCCTTTGAAAGCTCCCTGAACATCGGCCATTGTTAGTGCTGAATCGTCAGATACAAGTAGAATTCTATTGTTTCTACCTGTATATCTGACGATTCAGCTCTGCACGTGTGTGTTGAATGAACGATCTTTCTTGGAAAGATCTTTTCCGAGAAAGATCGTAATTGTTACGTCTATGGCCAGCTTTAGCCACCCCTGAAGAATCAAACTTGAGAACAAGAGAGGTAAACAAAGGAAGTTGGTTGATGGCATTGTTAAGCCTTATGTATGTGCCAACCTCAAAATTACCCGTAGTCTACAGGTTGGAACCCAAAGCTGACTGCCATGTTAAAGATATTGTTGTGCTTTAATACTTATCTTGAATACATACGTTTTACAGCTTCTTTTGACAATTCTTCATTTTCTTCACAAAAAAATCCAGTTTCAATGCAGTCTTTGGCATAGCTAAGCAGTGCATGGGCCTCTGGTGTATCTATCAATAAATATTGATTTATAGATGGCTGTATATGTATTAATGTATGTATATTTTTATTTGTATAGCGCTCCTGGAGGGCAAAGCACTGTACAGCTAAATAATAAATTAGTAGTAACAAACAAGGGCTCATTGAAATAAAAAGTAACAATAATTGTATTATTAGAAATACAATTCACATAAATATAAAATATAATTACACTACAGATCAAGTGCTCAGTGTCAAGGAAACAAAAGGCTGGAGGACCCTACCCTGTAGGGCTTACAGTCTAAATGTGAGGGTAACATACAGACACAATTCAGAGGGGTTTAAGGTGCTGTAGGTTACAGTTTCTTGTTATACAAGTGCCAGTTCCCAGCTCAGGTGTTATCCAGGTGCTCCCAGAGGTAGTCTTTTAGTTTCGTTTTAAAACGCTGAAGGAGTATCCTCTCCTCAGAGATTCAGGAATGGCATTCCAAATATAAGGAGTGAAGGGCTTTGAAGGTTATGAGGAGGAGTTATTCTTTGTTTTATAGGAAGCCATGATAAGGACTTCAGCAGCAGAGGGGACTGTACCCTTTTGGATGAGAGGAGGATAATTCTGGCAGCAGTGTTTAAGGGAGAGACGGGAGTTAGGGAAGCCAGTTAATAGAAGGTTACAGTAAACTAGTCAGTATAGGATGAAAGCATACGTCTTGACCGTGGCGAAATGATGAACGGATTTTGGCAATAATGCATAATAAAAAGTTACAGGTTTTGACAGCGGTGTTAATATGATCAGAGAAGGAGAGAGAGGAGTAAAAGATTACCACCAGACAGTGTGCTGAGTTGACAGGGTTAATGAGCATGCCACCAATAGGCGAGTAGGACCAGGCTTTGGTGGAAAGATGTTTAATTTAGCTTTTGTTAGGTTGAGTTTGAGGTGGTGCTGGTTCATCCAATTTGAGATAGCTAGGAGACAGAGTTTCAGCTGTTAATGAAGGGGTGGATAAATATATTTGGTTATCATCAGCATACAGATGATAATTAAAGCCAAATGATTGAATGAGATCTCCCAAAGACAGTGTACGGGGAGAACAATGGACCAAGATCAGAGCCTTGCGGCACCCCCACATTAAGTGGAACTGGAGATGAGGTTTTGTTATCATTGGAGACAGTGAATGATAGGTTAGAAAGGTAAGAAGAGAGCCAAGATGCAGCCTGGTTATGGATACCAAGTGAATACACAATCTGCATCAGGAGAGAGTGGTCAGCTGTATCAGATGCAGATGAAATGTTAAGGAGGATATGGATGAAGAAGTGACCTTTGGTTTTAGCAACCTGAAGATCGTTTGAAATTCTGCACAAAGCAGTCTCAGTAGAGTGACCAGGCCGGAAACCAGATTGCAGAGGGTCCAACAGATAAAGGGAATGTAGAAAGTTAGTAATATGGGAGAACAAAATACGCTCTAGGAGTTTAAAGGCAAGTGGTAGAAGGGAGACAGGACGGTAATTTGACAGACAGGATGGGTCAAGTTGGTCTTTTTAAGAATAGGCTTTACACAGGCCTCTTTGAAAGGAGAAAGAAAGGTTCCAGATGCTAGAGAAGAATTGAAGATGTGAGTAAGTGGTGGTGTAAGCTCTGCAACACAGTGTTTGAGCAGAGAAGAAGGCATGGGGTCAAGGGGGCAAGTTGTGAGTGGGGAGGGCAAGAGAAGCTTGGAGACTTCAGACATTGTTACCAAAGGGAAGGAATTAAGACATGAGAAGGGGGTTTAGGAAGGAGGAGCTGGTTTGCATTAGAAGTGGTAGGGATCTGATTGCGGATAGACTCTACTTTGTCTAAGAAATCAGCAAAGTCCAGAGGAGAGTGTGTCAGGTTGACTTATACTGTTGATGAGGGACAGAGAAGAGTATTGAACAGGTGTCATGGGTTGGATTTGTGATTGTTTATAAAGGTACAGTAGTACTCTTGCTTGGTCTTTGACAAGGCAGAATTGAGGCAGGACAACAGAAATATATAGTGAATAAAGTCTGGACCTGAAAGACTGAGCTAAGGCTGGAAGGTCAATGTCACGTGTATCCCGAACTTAGACAGTAGGGGAAGGAGCAGATGGGCACAGAGAGAGAGAGATGGAAAATGTATCCAAATGGTGATCGGAAAGGGAGAAGGGTTCACTGTTAAAACCAGAGAAAGAGGGAGTTTTTTTTAGTAAAGACTAGATCCAGAAAGTGCCCATCCTTGTGAGTAGAGGTGTTTGTCCACAGCTGGAGCTCAAAGGAGGAGGTTAGGCTGAGAAAACGAGAGGGTCAGGGTTGTGAAGCATCATCAATGTGGAAGTTAAAATCCCCAAGGATGATTGCAGGGCTGTCAGAGGAAGAAAGAAAGCCAGGTGTCAAAGTCAGAAAGGAAGGCAGCAGAGGAGGAGGCTGAAGGGGGTCTGTAAATGACACGTAGAGAGAGGGTGGAAAATCTGAAGGGCATGCACCTCAAAAGAGTTAAATGAGAAGGCTGGAGGAATAGGAGGAATAGGAATAAGTTTGAACCGACAGCGAGAGGAGATCCACTTTTAATTGTATTAAAGAATAAGCAAACTTTATTTTTTGATTTTAAGGACACCAAATGCAGATTTAAAGGATAAGTAAGTCTTTTTATTTTAAACTCCCTAAAACATCTCTTAACAGCCCCCAAAATGAAATACCTCTCTCCTTACATTAAATCCAATGTCCTTTCTAAAATAGAAGCTGGAACATGCAGCAGAAATTGGTATCTTCTTTATCTAGTATGAAGCGCCACCCAAAATCAGTAATTCCTTATCTAGTCTGAAGCTCCTCCCCTTTAGTATACCAAGCCTACCTTATCCTTTGAATGGAAAGCTGGTCAAAGAGTTGTCTACCGTGTATGCGTGGTGTCTCCTGCTTCAATGTTAATCAGTCAGGTATATGTAGTAGATAGCTCTTTAAACAACTTTCTATTCAAAGGAGAAGGAAGGCTCTGTATACTTAATGGGGTGCAGCTTCACACTACATAAGGAGGTTACTGATTTTGGGTGGAGCTTCACACTAGATAAGAAAGTTACTGATTTTTGCTGCATGTTTCAGATTTTATCTTAGAAAGGGCATCAGACGCAATGTAGGAAGAGAGGTATGTCATAATGGGGGCTGTTTATAGTTGTTTACTTATCCTTTAAAGGGAAACTGTCATGGGAAAACATGTTTTTTTCTTTTAAACGCTTCAGTTAATAGTGCTGCTCCAGTAGACTTCTGCACTGAAATCCATTTCTCAAAAGAACAAAAAGATTTTTTAATATTCAGTTTTGAAATCTGACACAGGGCTAGCCATTTTGTCAATTTCCCAGCTGCCCCTGGTCATGTGACTTGTGCCAGCACGTTAGGAGGGAACTGATTTCTGGTAGGCTGTTGTTTTTCCTTCTCAATGTAACTGAATAGTACACAGTGGGACATGGGTTTTACTATTGAGTTCTGTTCTTAGATCTACCAGGCAGCTGTTATCTTGTGTTAGGGAGCTGTTATCTGGTTACCTTCCCATTGATCTGTTGTTAGGCTGCTGGGTGGGGGAAAGGGAGGGGTTGATATCACTTCAACTTGCAGTACAGCAGTAAAGACTGATTGAAGTTTATCAGAGCACAAGTCACATGACTTGGGGCATCTGGGAAATTGACAAAATGTCTAGCCCCATGTCAGATTTCAAAATGTAATATAAAAAAAATCTGTTTGCTGTTTTAAGGAATGGATTTCAGTGCAGAATTCTTCTGGAACAGCACTATTAACTGATGCATTTTGGAAAAAAAATTCCCATGACAGGATCCCTTTAAATCGGCATTTGGTGTCATTAAAATCTAAAATTGCCTATTGTTAAAGTATGAATGAGTACAATCTACAACTGTTAATTCTAAAACTGTGTATTCAGTGAACCAAAACATGTTGAAATGATGCAGGAGCACTTACCTGGACTGGTTGTAAGGATTGTCTTTGACACAACAGTTGCAACCATAGAGTTTCGAAATGAATCATAATTAATTCTTATATCTGCAGCAAATATGACTATATGTAAAAAAAAAAAAAAAATGAACAAATTAGCATTGCACATGTTTTAACAATAGTAACCAAAACACACAAGTAAATTTGTCATTTCATCCAGTACTTATTTTAAAAACAAGAACAACAAAAGTACCTGTTTCTCTTGGCATCCAGCTCAGTGCAACTTGGATGGATTCATTGTCCCAGCTAAATGCAAAGTAATTCATTAAGTGAGTATTTAAGGCCACCAGTTGCCAACATTCATATTTTTGTTACATACATTGTATTGTTTGATATACAAAATATTTATAGTTTTCATTTATTGCCCTAAACGTGGAACAGTGAATTTGAAATCACTTAATACCGCCTACCTGTATCTTCAGAACAATTTTAAAAGGAGGACAATTAATGAATCTTGCCTTCCCCTTTAAACATTCTCTTATAGTACGCCTTTCCTAATTTAAATTAATGCATATTGGAAAGTAGAATTTTTTTATCATGCAAAACCAGTTTTTGTTTGGAGAACTTATTAAAACCTGAGATACAGGCAGTAAAGGGGGAAAGGGGGGGTTTGTTTATACAGAGCATACTGTGTCTGTAAAATAGGGGTGTCTAGGGATGCACCAAATCCACTCCTTTGGAATCCTTCACGAAAGATTCGTCCGAATACTGAACCTAATCCAGATCCTAATTTGCATATGCAAATTAGGGATTGGAAAAACATTTTTTACTTGTTTGTTTTCCCCTCCCTGCCCCTCATTTGCATATGCAAATTAGGATTTGGATTTGTACGGCCAGGCAGAAGGATTTGGCCTAATCCGGATCCTGCTGAAAGAGACTGAATCCTGGCCGAATCCCAAACTGAATCCTGGATTTGGTGCATCCCTAAAAATAACTACCCTGGGAGGAGGTGGGCAGTGTCAAAACAAAATATTGACCCACTGTTACTTTAATAAAAACAAAAAGAAAATATGTGACTAATGCTTGACTTAAGTGAACATTGCCCCGTCAGCTCAAAAAGTAATTATGAGAATCTTTATTTAAATGTAAACAACACTTGTATGGTGCAAATCTGCTACTGAATCCATTGTTGCCCATGATTCATTAGAAATACTACTCTCACCACCAATCATTTTATGTCAAATTAGACATTACTTGCAGCATTATACTTAATAAGCATCTACATTATAATGCATGAAGGAAAATTAGATTATTCCTGCATGCAACATACACATGTATCATAAAATGTTACTCACCATATCATACCGAAGGAAGAAACCACGTCGTCAAACAACTTAACTTCGCATCTCTGACCTTTCCTTTTGTCAGAAGTAGTGAAATGTTTTATTTCTCCAACCTAATCAGATGGTAAACTAGTGTAAATAATTCATTAATGCCTGTACTGAAAGTACAAATATGCACCAGAAGCACTGGCCCAATGCTGAATTGAATGCTGAACCTATTAAAATTTGATCATTATCAGCAAAAGAGCATCAACTGGCCTCCAATTGTGCATGCACACAGCCAACACATGGGTTTCTTTTAAGGCCTCCATACATGGGCCAACAGACCGACATCTTATTGGCCTGTGTGTGGGGGGCTTCCCCGATCTATACCTGTCTGAAAGTCGGCCAGATCTCAATCAGGCACATAAAAAATCCTGATGGCTCGATGGCATCTGTTTCAGATGCATTATGATCCGATCGTTGTGCCCTAGTTCCCACGATCGGATCAGCCCTTTATCATCCACCACAGCGTGGGTATATCAGGGAGAGCTCTGCTTGCCAAACATGTGGATCTCTAGTCTATGGCCACCTTAATAGTGTGATTGTGGTGCAAGCAGTGAAACTGTTTAGTAATGTTTGTTCTTTTGTAAAACAGAAGTATGTCCCAGGCTACAAGTTTTGGCCCACGGCATAACTGGCACTGTGCTTACTTTCTGAAACAATAGTTTCATACAACAGTCCTATGCAGATGCTTGCTGCGGGGGATATTTTGGCCCTACAGACAAGTCCAAGAGGTCTGATAATATCGGAGTTTGCACCAACTCCGGCTGGAAGGCTGAGGACCATTCCATTTCCATTGGCAAAAATGCCACTGAACTGAGGCATAGCTGAAGCTAATGTTTAATGTGCCCCATGTTAATCACTCCAGCAAATACTGAGAGCACTGCATGATAAACAATGTGTCGCTGTGCAAGTGCTTATTCACGATCCCCCCTGGGATTTGGGTACAGTCTGCACCTTTTATTTAAATAGAGGAAACACTTTACAGAGACGATACATCATTCACTGCCCCGGTGGGATTTACAGTCGCATACTGGACAATCTTTATCAGGAGCCATTTAACCTGCCTATATGTTTTTGGAAAGAAATCCCCACTTAGACCTGGCAAGAATGTACACTATTTGCAGATAGTGGTCAGACCAGAACTGAACTCTCAACTCCAGTGTTGCAAGGATGCAGTGCTACCACTGAGCTGCCCTACCCTTGTGCCCAGTCACACACAAGCTTCGTGGCACTTTAGGTGCGGCAGCCCTGTTTTGTGGGTTGTCCCAAATCCCACAGATCTGGGGAGTTCAGGCTGACATCCACACTCCAACTGAGGGTTTAGGGTGCTGATTCGGCCCGACCTTTTCCTTCCCTCTACCATGGGCCACAACCTTACAATTCCCCACTTCTGCCTCCAGACCCAACCCCTTCCTGACATCATAGATGGCCAGGGTGTGGGTCTATAAATACAGGTGATTCACTGGATTAGGTTGGGTTACGGTTAGCACTACGGCATTGTACCTTACAGCCAGGGCCGGTCGTATAAGGTGTGGGGCCCAATTGGAACCATTTTGGCTGGGCCCCCTAGAAGGAACTTTGCAGTCTGTCGCAGAGCTGGATGGGAAAATAGTGCCTGCCAAGTGATGGCTGCCAGTTGGGGATGGGGGCAGGCTGGGCAACTGGAAGAAAATATTCCCTCACTTTGTTTAATCTATGTGCGCAAAAAAAAGTGCAAATTTTGGTTACCACTGTAAACTGTGTGTGTGCAGCACCATGGATTATATATACAACATTAATGCATTTCACTTGTTATTTGGTCCAATTGGTTTTGGGGCAGGCTGGTTGAATTGGGCTTGGAGGTGGGCTGGGCCAATCAGGTTCAGCTGTGGCCTGGGCCAATCGGGTCTGAGCGGGCTGGGTCAATCTGGATCAGGGGTAGCCTGGGCTACTGGGGGGATTAAGGGAATAGGAATCACAGCTCGCACTGGAGTGGGGCCCCCATTACCGTGGGGCCCAATTGGGCCAAATTGGTCCAATGTGTTTAAGACCGGCCCTGCTTACAGCAGCATAGCCAAGTGGTAAATATAGGGCTCTCCTATGTTTTGCATTGGCATCCTGCACATGTTAGCAGGGGCGATCCTGCTCGCATCGACGCCTGCGGCGGCCTTGGTTTTGCTGCCCCCCCCTTCCCCACGGTGCTCAAAAGTGAGCGCTGGACAGGGGTAAGGGGGGGTCCACGGCAACTGCCACCTCTGCACTAGAAGAGCCGAATTTCCGTGTTTCAACCACCCCTTTTTTTTGCCACCCCTGGTAACTACGACGGTGGCGCTGCCACCTGAGGCGAGTGCCCCTGCATGTAAGATATGAATAGAATGCTGCTGAAGGGCACAACCTGTGGGGCAGGGATCAAGTGCAAAAAACATGCTTTTAAGGTTAAGTAATATTTATCAGAAAGGTCTATATAAATACACCAGTAAACCCTCAAAGTATTATTGCAATACATGCTTCTGTATCAGACTTCCTGTTTTCAGCATAAACCTCCAGGGCTAGGGCTTGACATGCTCAGTTTGCTCCTCTCTCCCTCTCCACCTCCATTTTCCTCCTCCCCTCCCTTCTGGAATCTGAGCCCAGAGCTATGAATGAGCAGGGAGAGACTCGAGCAGGAAGTGATGTCACAAAAATCAAATATGGCAGCTGCTATCTATCTTAAACAAACAGACAGAGCTTCTAGAGCTGTTTACTCAGGTATGATAAAGCATTCTGCAGAATGAATATAGTGTTTTAGCTTGCACTATTGTGGCTAATCTATTGGCAATAAACTGCTTCAGTAGCTTTCCTTCTCCTTAAACATACCGATTTTACTGCTGCAAGAACGTTTATGATCTTCCCGTTAAGGCTTTGGCCATTTGCAACAATATCACCCAGTGAATAGTAATCCTGTGGATCTTTGGTAGGCAAATTCAACACACAGAGAAGGCTGTTGTCCACTTCACCGGTAGAGCAAATCTTGACTGCAGAGTGAACCTCGCTGATTAACAGCCTGTAATAACTAGAAAAACAAACAGCATACACTTACATACAAATACCGCTACTAAAGGGGAACTTCAACCCATCTGTATCATTCATCCCACAGTTCATACATTCACTCTTCATCATGGGGTTTTAATCACTTTGTGATTGTAGGCCATGCTTCAAATATTTCACAGGAATCTTGATAATGTATATACATACAGTAGTCTCAGCGGAGAGCGAGCCTGTATCAAATGTCTTAGTCATTAAAGGGCCAGTAATATCAGGAAATGAAAATACCCTAAAACCATTTACACATACTATATACTTTGAAAGGGATTTATCAAAGGTTGTACTGGGGATTTCTGAAAGTTTTCTGGTATTTTTCCAGCAGTTCAACTTTTATTTAATTTATCAGAAATTTCCTGTCTGATTTTTTTTTAATCATAAGGAGGCTTTATATCTGTATTTGAAAATGCCTTTTTTTTTCTGGTAAGGATTTTTGAGGCAGTTCTTTAACATGTATGATCTAAGATTCTAGTAAACACAATAGATTTAGTGGTGCAAATAATAGAACACAGAAGAGTGATAGCAAGTATGATGCCAGCAAAACCAGGACTTCTGGTTTGTACAGAACAGGGGTGATTCTGCCATCAATGACGCCTACTTGATGCCACCCACATCGCTAGTGCAGAGAGTGCTATTAAGCTTCCTGCACTAGAAGAGCAAAAAGTCACCCCCTGTTATTTTACAGCTGAACTACAGGTATGGGACCTGTTATCTAGAATGCTTCGGGGTTTTCCAGATAACGTATATTTTCGCAATTGGGATCTTCATACCTTAAGGCTACTACAAAATCAATGATTAATGATATCTTGGGATCAAGTACAAGCTACTGCTTTATTATTTAAAAAAAATATTTTTTTAAAATTTTGTTTATTTCGATAAAATGGATTCTACGAGAGATGGCCTTTCCGTAATTTTGAGCTTTATGGATAACTGTTTCTGTACAATGGATTCCATTCTCAGGGCTGCCATCAGGGGGTACTACTGTCCCGGGACCAGGTCTAAAGGGGGGCCCAGCTGCTTTTCACTTTTCGAAATAGCCAGGCCCCCTTGACAGCGCCAAAGTCATGCTGCATCTGCTGTTGTACTAAACTGCCAAGGAGCCAAAGTCACAAACAGCCGAAGTCCCGAAGAGCCAAAGTCCCAAACAGCCAAAGTCCCAAACAGCCAAAGTCTGGAAGAGCCGAAGTCCTGAAGAGCCGAAGTCCCGAAGAGCCGAAATCCCGAAGTCCCAAAGAGCCGAAGTCCTGAACAGCCGAAGTCCTGAAAAGCCGAAGTTGAAGTCCCGAAGCCACGAGAAGACCCTAA
>CM044447.1:121196525-121211523 GCA_024363595.1 Xenopus borealis | reverse complement strand
TGTCTATCATCTATCAGTCTATCATCCCTAAGCTTAGTTTCTAAGCAGCAGCCCAGAGCACACTGAGCATGTGCAGTGCCACTGACACACAAAACATGGCCTAACAAGTTCCACGATGGGGAGCTGCTGGGGTCAACTATGAAGGCCTGGGTCATTACTGTTATAAGTTGAACCCCTGACAGTATTGGAACTGGAGGGGGATGGACCCTAGTGCAGCCGGGCCCCCTGCCCCCCTTCCATACAAGATTATGCAGGCTATGGCCCAATCACACCCCCTGCTCCCCCAGTAGTTCCGCCACTGAACCCTGGGCTGAGACAGTAAGGTCACTATATAAACTACAGCATTCTAGGATGACTTATTTTTAGGGTTTATTTCTGCTTAACATGACAATAAAGCACCATATACTTGACACATATTGGGCATCCTCCCCCCTGTATTCACATTTCCAGTACTTTCTGAAGAGTGATGCAGATTTCACATTGTCTCCTCACCTCCCAATTACTAAGCCCTTGCATTCGCAGGTTTCTCACTACTTGTCACTTATTTCCTCAGCGTGTGCTACAGTGATCAGCCACCGAGCAGTGACAGAAGAACGTCTGGAATGTGCAAGATCAGCTGCTGCGTTAGGACAGGGAGCGGAGCAGTGTGAAGAAGATTCTGCAGCCAGATACAAATTATAGGGAAGGGGAAGCAAAGTCTATATTTAATAGGACAAAAGCAGTTTCAGAGGATTGGCAGAAGGCCGTACTTGTCAGCCAAGCTAACAATTTCAGGGAGAAAGAAAATCTCCTTTTCAAACATGTTCTGTTTGTTGAATGATTGTGGGCATACTATAATAATAAGTTCTTCTGTTTGTTCTTATACTGCCAGTAATACCCTTTTATATATATATATATATATATATATATATACACATGGCACCCTTCTGCCTTAGTAACAAGGAGATGGAACCAATGGCGGATCAGTGGTCGGATGATGGTGCTATTCTGGGGCTCTGTGATGTCACAGGCAGGGAAACGAGGGATCAGGCTTATGGATTAGCATGTAAAGATTGTTATTAATGTATCTGATGCTTCTCTTTATAGAAGGGAATTTGCCTTGGCAAGTAATCACGGATTATGTCATTGCACTTACTGTGTTGGAGCGGGGGCCTCAAGCAAGAACCAGCCTATCCCTGAAAACCAGATGTTTTGGAGCAACTATTTGACAGAGGTTGTCTTGTGTAACCATGGAATGTTATGGGGTAAATCTACCAACAAATCAGAGTTGGTTCATCAGGACCCAAGTATATGAGCAGAGGTAATGTTTTAGCCCCAGTAGATACATAATAAAGAAAGAGAAGAATGATTGAGGACTTACTGGTTAGGAAAAACTATATTGGAGCTTACCTCTCTCGTTCATGGTAGGGTTTGAGATGGAGTTAATCTGGGGCAGCGAGGTGCCCATATCCAAGTCTGTAAGGGTCAGCTCGTTCATAAAGTGGGGCAGCTAAAAAAGAAACAGCATAGGAGATTAACGCAACAATCCACTCCAGACTACTCAGCAAATAACCCCGACCCCAAGAGGTTTCATATCCCAGAAATTATGCAGTCTATGTGTCTCCAATATACGTTAACTTAAAAATGTGTACTGTTTTTATAAGAAACCTGGCTGTATGCAGTGAAATTCTCCCTTCACTTAGTGCTGTGGATAGGAATTGTCAGACGGTCCCTAACTGCTGGCAGGAAAACAATCATACTTATGAACAGCAGGGGGATCCCCCACCTTACTTACCAGCCATGCAGAACTCAAGCAGCTTTGACCCCTTTGATCAAGCAGCTTTGTTCCCTAAGCAGCCCACTGAGCATGTGCACAGTCTTGGTCTTGCAAAGATGTATAACAAAGTTACAAGATGACAGCCCCCTGTGGCCAACTTTGAAAGCATACAGTAAATCATTTGTTTGATTAAGCTTGTGGTGCAGTAAGTTCATGTTTATGTTTAGTATACAAAATACAGCATTTCTACCCTTATTCTTTTTTACACTTCCCTTGTCCTTTAAGGCTAGAAGTGATTGCTAAATCATAGGGAATGAACACAGCCGAACTTTCCCAACTGCAATGAACGACCTATTTTAACTATGTTTTCCTGGTTATGACAAAAGAGACAGGAGTGTTTAAACCAGTAGTGAATGGGGAGCATGGGAAATGGTGGGATAGCCATGGGGGATAAAAAGGAATTGGAACTATGTTCTAGATCAGCGATCCCCAACCAGTGGCTCTTGAACAACATGTGGCTCACTGACCCCTTGGATGTCACTTCCAGTGGCCTTAAAGCAGTTGCTTATTTTTCAATTCCTGGATTTGAGGCAAGTTTTGATTGCATAAAAAACATATCTGCCAAACAGACCCTCCTGTAGGCTGTTTGTCCATATAGGGGCTACCATATATTTGGCAACCCCCAGGAACGTTTTTCATGCTCCCCAACTACTTTTACATTTGATTGTGGCTCAAAGTAAAAAAGGTTGGGCACCCCTGTTCTAGACTATTCTGTTTTTCTCAATTCTTCAGCTGTGCCGATTGCTAGTGTAGATATCATATGTGGTCTGGCAGTAGGTGACAACCCAGATTTTGCCCCAGAGTACCTTTCATTCTTCATTGTCATTAGCCTCTCACCTTGATTTTTGTCAGTTTCTTCTGAATCTTGTTGGCCACCATATCCTCCCAGTATTTCTCCCTCAGGAAGTCCCAGAGGATCCTTCCGATGAATACGTTTATCCAGCACACGTCGAGGTTGTTGGAGAGGGAACATTCTTCCAGGTGCTGGTTAATAAGAGTAAACATAGATATATATTATAAGAGTAACATTATTGCTGTAGGTGAGAAACAGGAGAACATATGCGGTTGGCAGCTCCTTTTGTAGAAGACAGTGTTGTGACAGTTCCGTTGATTAGAATAGAGTGAGTCACTGTACATAATTATCTTGTACCTTCTGACAGTCATGCACCAAGAACATATTGTTCTCAAGGCCTAGGTGGGAAGCAATTAACATTGAGAGAAAAACTTTAGGATTTTCACTTGTTCAGTTCCAACTCACAGGTAATTTTATTCCTTTGCTTCCGATAGTCTCTAAAAAGAAACAGTTGTGTATACTTACCTTTACTACCTAAATACTCTTTATGGATAGCTTCTTAGTATCTTCTAAGGCAGTGATCCTAAACCATTGGCTCCCAAGCAACATGTTGTGCAGCAACCCCTTGGATGTTGCTCCCAGTGGCCTCAAAGCAGGTGCTAATTTTTTAATTGTTGGCTTGGAGACATGTTTTGGTTGCACAAAAACCGATTGTACTACCAAACACAGCCTCCTGTAGGCTGCCAGTCCACACAGGGGCTACCAGAAACCAAATAACATCACTCCCATCCAGGCCCGGACTAGCAATCTGTGGGTTCTGGCAAATGCCCGAGGGGCTGCTATAAGGTCCCATAGAAAGTCAGTATTTAGTGGGCTGGCGGGGGCTGTTTGGGCCTCTGTGTGGGCTGATTGGGCTTCTGTGTACCTGAAATGCCAGGGCCTATTTTAATTCTCAGTCCAGACCTGCTCCCATCACCCCCAGGAACTTTGCTCATACTTGTGTTGCTCCCCCAACATTTGAATGTTGCTCACAAGTATAAAAGGTTGGGGACCCCCATTCTAAGGAGTTTGCAAGTTTTTCCATCACGTGGGCATTTATTCCCCCAAAAAATAATGCAAATTTAGGAAGACTTAGCCTCCCAAAAGCTCTATATTGATATTTAGGTATTATTAGTATGACAATCCTTCTATTTGTAACCTTCCCAAACCCCCTCGTCTCCATGCAGCCCCCAGTGTAATGTTTATTGATATAGCTGCCCTCTAGACCCAATGGTCAATCTGGGGCCCCATATTTGTGGGGTGTTTGAGAATCCTTATTGATAAATGGCCTCATTTCAATAATGAGATATAATGAGAGAGAGTCTATTACCGGTTTCCTCAGTGTGGGGCTGCTTGCTGCACTTTGACAAGGACTCAGTAGGGGACTGGCCTGCTCAGCAGGCATTAGCTGTGACATATAGACTGTGTAATCCAGTGGCATTTTCTGCTTGGCGTTGCCAGTTACTTCTTTTGGTCTGACCAGACAAGGGATATCTTCAGAGCTCCCTCCACTGTTGTTACTTGGTCCAGCCAAGCTGCATGGGCTTGATGCGTTTGGGGTCAGTCCTACATGGAGTAAAGGAGAAAGAATGTAACTAGGTGGAGACAAGTCCTTCTTTGCCTTGCAATATTGGCTGCAGCTACAAAGCTGGTGATCATGGAAAGGCAGCCAAAGAGTTGTTCCTCATTCTATATTTGTGTTCAGCTGCATGATGGTGGGGCGACACATGCGGGTCCACAGGAGAATTGTAGGACAATAGGCGTGCAATACTTATGGTGCAAGTGTAGCACACAGCTTGCACATTTATGTCTCTTAATGCTTACCATAAAAAGTCCATGTGATTTCAGCATAGATCAGTATTGTACCTACAAAATGTGTAGATAGTTCTCTAAATCCAGTATTTGGATACTAATCAGCCCTGCACTTCCAGTGTCGGACTGGGATGCCAGGGGCCCACCAGAAAACTTTAGACCAGGGGCCCAACTTTCCAAACTATTATTCCTTCTCTCCTCACTTAACCTCTTTATTCTCCTATTCTTTTAGATCTACTTACTATACTATATTCTTACATTATTAAGCCTGTTTTTCCATATAAAGAAATAGGGAATGACCATGAAATAGGCCAAATTGTTAGAAGCAAGAGGGCCCACTGACACCTGGGCCCACCGGGAGTTTTCCCGACACTGTGCACTTCCCCATGTCCAAGTATAAGAAAGGCTCACTCACCTGTTTTATCACATTTACTTGCACTTTCCTTTGAGCTTGCTAACCCTCGGGAAGCTCTTGTCAGCTGTTGGTACCACTCTTCTTTCTCTCTTCCCGTTCTCCCAAATAAATACAAGGTTCCTGGTGTTGGTTGTTCCGACTGCTTTGGCGTATTCTCTGATTTGAGTTTCAGGGTCTCCCCATAAGCTGTTGCTTCTGTCTCACCTGATTGTTTGTTTGTTGTGCTCACCTCTTCCGTGTCACAGAGCTGGATGCAGATTGGATACTTTTTATTCCACAGTCGCTTCTTGGCCAAGCCATGTGGGTACAGAAATACCTGCAGTATGAATAGTTTATTATTATTAATTATTATTATGGGAACAATGTTCCCCTGTTATAGGTAAATATATAAAGATCTTAAAGTCACTGAGGGGTTGTTCTGTGACCATATAAAGACACAAGGCTGCAGGCTGAGTTATACAGGGAACTCTGAGTATCACTCGTGTATTATAAGGGATAATGTACCCCCTACTGTAAATGATAAGGATATTAGAAGTCACTGAGGGGTTCTGTGACCATATAAAGGCACAAGGCTGCAGGGTGAGTTATACAGGGAACTCTGAGTATCACTCATGTATTATAAGGGATAATGTATCCCCTACTGTAAATGATAAGGATATTAGAAGTCACTGAGGGGTGTGACCATATAAAGGCACAAGGCTGCAGGCTGAGTTATACAGGGAACTCTGAGTATCACTCATGTATTATAAGGGATAATATACCCTAAATACACAAGTATAAGTCATGTGACACAAATGACATGATTTACACATTAAAATCCTCAACTCAGCTCTTTTCACATTCCTGAGCTCCCCCTGAGGCCCAAGATAAGACACATATACACGTTTCCTGTCTAGTCATGTTTGTTTGGAATTCATACAAAAGAAATGATATAATTATTCCCACACAGTGCAAGCAATGAATCTGTGTTACCTGAGCGCTGGTCAGGTTGTTGGTTTGATGGTTGATGAACACAATCTCAGGTATCTCCTCACCAAAGATGGACCTTCGGGGCAGGTTGCACTTTGGGTAGGAGCGTTTCAGGGTTGTCCCTTCCAGGGTCACAAACACGGAGTTGGTAAATGCTGGGTGATAGGTCTCTGGATCGTAGGAAGACATCTCATTCATCCAGCCCTGAAAATTAATGAATAGGAATATGCTAATGGTAGATGGAAATATGGAGGATTAGAGCTACTCAGGAACCCATATTTGGAGGGTCACAGTTTGCTTTAGGGAATCCATGCCCCATATAACTTACATCTGGCAGTTATTTTTTTCTACTTTTTCCTTTCCCAGGCCCTAATTTGCATATGTAAATTAGGATTTGCATATGGTTCGGTATTTGGACGAATATTTCACAAAGGATCCAGGTATTTGTCAGAATCCAAAATAGTGGACTTGGTGCATCCGTAATAGCAGCCAATCAAATGCCTTGGTTTCAATAAGCTTACTGACAATTACCACCTGCGGATTGGTTGCTATTGTTTATTTGACTTTTATTATATAACCTCACATTTATCTCTTGCATAATATACCCCCCCAAAGTAAACTTTTGCAACTTATATAATCATTTTTTCCTACTTTTCAAGATGTTAGCACTTTTTACGCTGCTCACATAACAAACCCAAAACAGCGCCACCTGCTGTTCATGTTGGCCGACGTGAAACTTTAGGCTGGTGCAATACATTTAGTATATAGAACATGGCATATTTAGCCGTCCTTTAGTTGTCCTTTAAGCGCATTACTCAGTGTATATGAGCAGGAAAGTGCACTTATCAATACTCTGATGGATTGTACTGACTTTTGCTTCTTCCATTGATCAGGTTTGCACATTTCAGCAGAGATTGGAAGCTATTTCCTTAATGAATTAAAACAAAGCAGTGGTTGTAAGCATCTTGCAAATAGATTTAAAAGGGAAGACAAGTGGGTTTGGACAGAGCACCCCAGCCCCCAGCTGTTATGTGCTGCCTTTTACCCACATTATAATCTCTCTGCCAAAGAGCTATTACTTAGGTTTGGACGGAGCTGCTCTGACAATGGATATATATATATATATATATATATACACACGGCATGATGGAAATTGTGCAGCCGTGCTTAGTATCACTTTATACTGAAGCATTATTTATTGGCAGAGACAAAATTTCAGCACAATGCGGTAAAAACGTTCCCCCTGCAGTACTCTACACACGGCTCTCTGGGTTGTTTCCTAAGGCAGTTAAACTCCGGTCTGTTTAATGGGAGCTATTATTAGCCTTGATTAAAGCTTGCCAGCCCTTTTCTGTTCACCTTTAGAGAGAAGTGCAGATTCCCCCACATTATAGTATATATCAGTGGAACAAAATAAAGATAAGCAGTGCATTATTCAGCAAACTAACGTCAGCTTTAATACAAAGCAGATGGACCGTGAAGAACACTGTATTCACGTAGTATAAAGGTGTCAACTAACCCATGTCATTAGGATGATAAAGATCCACTCCAGTCATTTTTGAGGCCTTATTTTGTGTATCAATTTGAGTAATTTGGTTTTAAAGGAGAACTCAAGCCTAGTAATAAATATGGCTAAAAATACTGTATTTTTATAGTGCATTTATTGTACCAACCCAGAGTTTCAACAGCCCCATAACTGTAATGATCATGGCCATCAAAGTTGTCCTCAGCAGCTCCCCATCTTGGATCTTGTTAGGCCATCTTTCATGTCAGTGACACATGCTCAGTGAGCTCAGTGCTGATGCTGAGAAGCTAAGCTAAGGGGTTCTCAAAAATTAGCCTTGCCTCATGACTCTTATTGTGTGTATATATATATTCAGTATATTGTGTGTCGGTCCCTAAGCTCAGGTAAATGACAGCAGCCAGGAGAATGTGCTGGTAATCAGCAGAAAGGAAGATGGGGAGTTATTGGGGCATCTTGAGAGGCACAGATCTTTCCTGCTAAAGAGTTGATATAAAAGCTCAAAACATAAAGGGTATAGTATACAGGACTGGATCACAATCTCCCTAATGACATGGGATGAGTTATTGGAGGGGACTGCATGGTCACCTGCCTCACTAGACTCAAGATCAATGAGCTTCTGTCTATACGGATGGGGGTTTGCACCCCATTTGCACCTTGTTTAGGTGATAGTAGATTATGCAGACTTGTCTTACCCTAAGTACATCAGGTTCCTGTGTCTCAGGTGCCGAAATAGTAGTGTTTAAGTTCTCCTTTAGAAAAGATGTGTGTCTCGAAGCATATGTTGGTTTGGGCACAAGCAATAAAATGACGAAGAAGCCCAACAGGAACCCACTAGCCAGCCCCACAAAAAGCCCAGAAATGTAAGCTGGGAGAGGCCAGATGAGAAAGTTATAAGATAGGATAGCCACACAAATAAGGACGCTGTAGGGCACATCACTGTGGGGATTAGGCACGTTGCGTCTGTTCTGTGTAGATCCTGGATCTTGGTCTTCTGCAGCATCATTGGATGCCAGTTCTACAACTTGGATGACATCTCCATAGGAGCATACTTTATATTTGCAAAAGTCCCCTGGTGTGTTTTTATTGGGTGGATTCTCCATGCTATCTGGATAACAATCACCTTCTTCAGGCATGGTGTCCTTAAAGTCAAATAGCCCTTGATCCCTTGACTGGGTGGTTGGTGATTCCTGTTGGAACAAAACAGGGAAGGCAGTTTTACTTTTAGAGTTAGGACTTGCCTCATCTCCTATGATCTTACTCAGCATGCTCAAGGGTTCTTGCATGGCTTCAGAAAGTCTCCTCTTGGTATCTTCCAGCTTGGCCTCTACTTCCTGCACATTGAAAAAGAGTCCTTTGCTTTCACATGGTGACATGCTAGGGGAGGACGGAGCGGTCCTGGAATCCCCATTTTTACTCTTGGGCTGGGTTATTTGTCTCCAGAGATGAACATTTAGTTTGGAGTCTGACTTTGACTGGGTAACCTCAGGCTCAAGTCTGGAAATTTCTGTAGAGATGGACTTGACTAAGTTGACCAGAGGGTGTGGCTTGTGGGGTGACGGGTCCTTGGAATCAATCTCGCTGGAGAGAGACTTGACTAAGTTGACAACTGGTTTAGAGGTGGGTGAACTTGGCAAAAGTGGAGAGCTATTCTTTTGGATATCATTACACAACAACACATCCCCGGCACACTCATATGCTGCAAGTGCAAGCTCATTGACCACATCTCCTGGACTACAGGTAAAAGCCGTGCGCATAGAGTTTAGGGCTATATCTGGTTTTGGTGCCGTCTCAACATTATCACTATCATCTTGATCCAAAGTAAATATAAGCTCGCTCTCATCCAGATCTTCCCAATTGTCTTCACTCTGTACTTTCGTGAGCTGGATAGTTATCCCTTGTGGCATTTTAGTACCCTTAGGGCCAGCCCCGGGAGAACCTGCTGAAGCAGGTCTAATTTTGGACAGGTGAGACATTCTTCACAGCATGGTCTCTCTGTAAAATGAAATTAAACATTAGTATTAATAGGACGGAGTTGTGAATAAAGGAAAAAGTTTCTACAGAGATATATAAGGACAATGGCCTGTTGTGATCGACTGATACAATACTCAGGATTCAGCTTTTGGGCACCACCTACACCACAGTTAAATTCATTGGTTATAGTTACATCATTTTTAACATAATAAGTAGGGATGCACCAAATCCAGGATTCGGCTCTTCTCAGGAGGCATTGCAGCGAAGTAGAGGAGGACATGGGTTCATCAGATGAAAGACAAAAAGCGGGGAGTTCTCTGACTTGAAAAGGAGACTATTCTCACCATTTGGGGAAACACAGCTAGAGGCTAACACTTGCTACCCTTATTTAGGGATGCACCAAATCCACTATTTTGGATTTGGCTGAATCCATGATTCCTTTGTGAAAGATTTGGCCGAATACTAAACCGAATCCTAATTTGCATATGTAAATTAAGTGTGGGAAAGGAAGTCACCTGACTTTTCATCTCAAAACAAGGAAGTACAACATTCTTTTTCAGCTTTTTCCTTTCCTGCCTCTAATTTGCATATACAAATTAGGATTTGGTTCAGTATTCGGCCAAATCTTTCACAAAGGAATAATGGATTCAGCCAAATCCCATGTAGTGGATTCGGTGCATCCCTAAATAAGGGTAGCAAGTGTTAGCCTCTAGCTGTGTTTCCCCAAATGGTGAGAATAGTCTCCTTTTCAAGTCAGATAACTCCTCGCTTTTTGTCTTTCATCTGATGAACCCGTGTCCTCCTCTACTTTGCTGCAATGCCTCCTGAGAAGAGTCTGGTTCTGGAACCATTCCATTCCATTGTTCTGAATGTTTTAGAGGCAATATGAAAATGTATATAACAATATTATTTGTAGAAGCCTCTACGTCTGCTTGGTAGAATATAATATCTCTTGAGTCTTGACTGTGACCTTGGAGGACAATTGTTTAGACTCCCCAGCCTAGTGTTGAAGTATTCTGCCTCAGTGGAACTCATGCCAGTGAACAAGACCCTTCCACTCCCTGCTCTCCCAATACAGGTGGGTCCTTAAAATCAGGTTCATAGGTGGGTCCCAAGGGTACAAGGTGCCTTGATCCTCATGAACTTCAGAAGAATATGAGGAGGTGGAGGAGGACCATGCTGGAGTCATCTTTAAGATATATCGCTTATATTACTATTATTTACTTTCAGGCAGTAGACCAATAAATGCCATCTACTGACTGATTGCTCTGTGTAACTAATAAGGCAACAAATGTTGCAGCTATTAACTACCATTATGTATGTTTCACATTCATACAGGATACTCCAGTCAGGATCATGCATTCTGTTTTTTAGCACTCTACAGACATTACACTGCTTCTCTCAAACAAATAATGTGATTAAAACACATGGAAAAAGTCTGAATCTGAAGACCAAATTTATAACGACAACATTAAAGAGTAGAAGAGCCAGTCAGGATCTAGTCAGGCTCAGACACAGGATTGGATTATGGATATCTATAGCAGAAGTTTCAGTACATCCATTCACTTGGTCTATCTGGCTTGTTTCTATCTATCTGTCCGTCCGTCTATCTATCTCTCCCCCCCCCTATCTTTTATCTATCTATTTATCTGGTATGCGCATGATCCAGGAATCGGTTCAGGATTAGGCCAAGATTTGTTTGAAGATTTGTCTGAATCCAAGTGCCTGGCCGAACCAAATCCAAAAATTATGAGACTTGTCATCACACAAAGAAGGAAGTAAATGTTTAACCACGTGCTCAGTGCACCGTTCTCTTTCCCCCCTTGTTTCCCTAATTTACATATGCAAATTAGGGTTCGGATTTTGTTTGTTACCCGGACTAATTTTTCAGTGTATTCCTATTAGCTATCTATCCATCTATCTGTCATCTATCTATCTAGCTACTAGTACTGCCAGTTGTAGATCGCAGCTCTAATGGTTTAACCTTGTCCCAAAATCTATGATATTTGCTCTGTGCACAAATAATGAATATACTGTAGATCTAGTGTAGAACCCATGGAGCTCATTATTGCACCGGAGTGGGGAACCAGCCCGTAATGTGAACTGGGTCACTTCTGTACTCGCAAATTTGCTTTTAACAGGGTGGTGGTCCAGCTATTCAGTACCCAGGTGTCTGACCCATCACTTGGCTGAGCTCTGGAGCTGCTGTACTGAAACTGCAATAGAACTGAAATGAAGCTGAGGCAGGTGCTGGAGCTTGAAGCCTGATGCTTTTAGCCTTGGCAATATATTAAAAGTAACTGTAGCCAACCAAAAGCAGGGGCAGAACTGGCCAAGTCAGTGCTCTACCAACTTTTAACCTCCCCAATTGCACTGTGTCCCCACATCTGTTTTTTGTGGCCCAGGAGAAATAAGAACCCTCAAAAAATATGTTGCTGGTAGTGACGGGCCTGCGGCGAATAGCGGGAATTCGCATCGAATTCAACCCAGGCGAATAAATTCGCGAAACAGCAGTGGAATTTCGCATGTCGAGAATTCACCGGTGTCTCGTTTTGGACACAGGCGTCCATTTTTCCACACCGGCAATGTCCAAAAACAGACGCCTGCGTCCAAAATGAGACGCGGCAGCGTTTTGAGAATTTTTAGCCATTTCAAGAATTTCTCTTGAAATTCGTGAAAAATTTGGTGAGGCGAAACATCGCAGATTTGCTCATCACTAGTAGTGGTGCTCCCTTGTCATCACATTTTTTATGCTATTGGTTAATGAAATTGGGGTGAAATGGAATCATCCCTGAGTATATCTAGTTAGTTTGTTAGATCTTGTTCTATATACATACATTCAGAATACATTTCTGAACATCCATGGTTTCCTCCACAAACCAGAAAACTGCTATTAGATTGCAAGCTCTGTGGGTGAAGGGCTGATGTTGGTATTTAGTCACAATAATGGGACATGCAATGAATTGGAATACAGACTCTGGTCTGCAAAGTTAGCCCCCTTCCATTATAAAACTTTGGCTATGAGAGGTCACTGGGGGGCTGTTGGATAATTTCAAAAAATCTCAGCCACTTCTGAACTGTCAGAGATTTCTCTGCATGATTTACAGCAGTGTGGCTAGTAAATCTGCCGGAAGATATTATAGCTGGGGTATGTGTATACAGGCACTCTTGGAGTGGAGGGGGCTGAAGCGAGGCGTATCAAACGCATGAATCAGTAACCCAAAAAAAAGGGTAAACTCTGACTTGTTCTTCCCTTACAATAGTACAGGTAAATCACTCCTTTATATCACATCTGGGTTTGCATATATAGAAACCTGGGCCACCAAATGATAGCCTAAGCTGTGTCCCTTTGGGGGACCTACAACTCCCAGCACCCCCTGTCAGCCTTAGCCTCATTTAGGCATTCTGTGAATATTACAGTTCATAACAGAATGCTGCATTATAATATTATTACCTGGCCTGTGCCTAAATCTTGCAGTGCAGTGCTGTGTCTGGGAGGCTGCGCTACCCATGTTCAATTTCACAGACACCAGACCTACCTGGAATGAAAGGGGTAAGTCCTTCTGGAGTCGGGAGAGGGGAATCTGCAGTCCTGGCTCCCAGTTGTAACGTCCCACTGCTCTGCTGTCTCAGCACCTCAGCCCAGGTTGGATGAGTAAGTGCTGGGGATGTAAAGCAGCTTCACTCCGCATGTTTCTTTCCCAGCAGCCAGCCAGGCACTGCGGGGGTCTCTGTACTACAGCAGCCACACACCGTCCATGTGTACTCACAACTCCTCCAGGGCTCAAGATCTTGGACGACACACAATCCCAATCCCACTGGATGGTGGGAAAGAAATGACTCACAGTTTTTATTTTGCAGAGATTCCAGGAAAAGTCTGACTCTGCATTTACCCCCAGTCTGTAGCTGCCTTCATTGCTTCCATTGTGAATAGGGAGACTCTGTAGCCCTGTTGTCTGTGCACCTCTGTGCCCTGGTTAGTGCCGCATTCCACTGCACACAGACCCAACTCCACTAGCTGTCACTTGCAACTGCCAGCAGGGGGCAGGAACAACTGATGTTCTGAGGAGGGGGGGGCTTTCATCAGTGTCTGATTATCAGTGTGACATGTGTCAGCCTGGAATAAATTGCCCCATTCTGCTCCTCTCACCCTGGCTCCGCCATCTCACGCAAGGGAGGAAAAGATAAAAAGCAAATAATACATGCTGAGCAGATTCAAGGTTACAGTTTCACAGCAAGGTGCACCCTCTGGGGACAACCCAGAATAATGCAGGTGTGCAGCACTGCTAGACTATAGGTACCTGCTCACGAGTGGGGTGGACGGGGTTAAAAGCAGACATTATACTGTCCAGACTCACAATAATAAAAAAGTGTCTGTGTATTTTCTGCCGAGTAATCTGGGGACAATTCCAGCTGCAGAGATTACTAGTGATTGGTGTGATGATCATTATAAGCAGATCAGTATCTCTGGTTAAAGGGGGATGAGGTCAGGTTAAGTATATTGATGCCCCAGGTTAAAGGCTATAAGCAGATCAGTGTGGCTTCTTGGTTACGATCAAGTGTAGGGTATGTAACTATCAGCAGAGGTTCTCCCAAAAAAACCCAAAAGCAGGAACATAAAATAAAACAATTGATCCTGTGACAATGTGGAATTCTCTCCCTGAATCAGTGGTACAGGCTGATACATTAGATAGCTTTAAGAAGGGGTTGGATGGCTTTTTAGTATAGAGTGAATACAGGGTTATGGAAGATAGCTCATAGTACAAGTTGATCCAGCAACTAGATTGAATCTTGGAGTCCGGAAGGAAATTTTCCCCCCTCTGAAGCAAATTGGAGAGGCTTCAAATGTTTTTTTTTTTCTTCCTCTGGATCAACTAGCAGTTAGGCAGGTTATATATAGACTTAAAAGGTTGAACTTGATGGACGTGAGTCTTTTTTTCAACCTAACCTACTATGTTACTAACTAATCCTCTGCCCAAAAGCCTTTATGACTCTTCTGGGCCTATGCATGGATCTAGAGAGATGTGTGGCCAGGCTCCTTCTCCCCCTGAAAACCTGGCACAAAGGTTGTTGGCACTTCTTCAGAGGTCTATTTGATTAAAGAGAAGGGGGGGGGGAGTTTCTTGCCCCATGCATGAAAGGGGAGGAAGGGGTTAATGCCCCGTTACCATGGTTACCTGTACTTCTGAACAGACATCGGTTCACTTCAATGAATCTGGCTAACAAAGATGTTTAATGTTCTTTCTGTTCCCTTACATCAGATGGTCCCATTCATACAGTTGCAGGCAGATAGAGATTCACAGCACAATTACATTCAATTTTCTTTCTCCAATCCCGGCTAAAACACAATCCTGTAATCCGTTAGTCACCCGATCTTTAACCATCTCCGGAGATCCCTTTCCAGGGTCACTCACCTCCCGGTCCTAGCATACGACTACTCCCCCTGCCCTACTCCGGGTAGGAATGTCCATTTCTAAGGTCCACAATAATAAGGTATTAGTGTTTTGTTTTTTTAATTGGATTAATTGCTGGCCCATGGCTCGGCCAGTGCCATTACCTTACACCCCTTTCTAGGAATGACCACTTCACCTTCCGGTCCTACTGGTCCGGCATATACGCTATACCCCTTCGGCCTACTCCAGATAGGATTTTCTGCAC
>CM044447.1:120919140-120929896 GCA_024363595.1 Xenopus borealis | reverse complement strand
ACAAGGTTACAGATATATAGAAACATTGGGGTAACAGTCACCCTGCTATAGTTCCAGGAAAAGTTTTGCACAATATATTTAAATTGTCCTTCTCTATAATTCCGAGGGTCCATTCAGACTATAAACAGGAATTGTCTTTGGCTTGGGCCCTACAGGGCCATTGCCCACTGGTAAATCCCAGGCTCTGTTCTATGTCACTAAAAGGATGACTCGGTGCTTTATTATTTCTGCACATCCCTGTGTCGTTTTATTTCATATTAATGTTAAAAATTATTTGCTCTAGGCACTGCAGGGCCCATACAATTCACTCCTAAACCACAATCCCTTGTAGGGTAACAGCTGCAATGTTTGTTTTGTTATTATGGAAAGCTGGATGAACCTCATCCCAATGAGACCCTTTATCCAAGGCCAAACCACGCTGTAGTACCCCTTTACTATTACTCTGGGAACTCATGCCTTGTTCCATGTTGGCCTTGTTTTCCTTCCCCTGGCCTGTTTATATTTATGACAAATAATTATTTCCCAACCAGCCCACTCAGGGGAATATTCTGACACTCTATTTTGTCATTCTATGGAGCTCTATTCTTTAACCACATAATGCAGATTTTCAGCAAAGAATATGATTGATTTAACCACTGGGAGATACTGGTGAGAGTCTCTGCCTGTATTAATATCCCATTCCCCGCTGCACCAGATCTCATGTTTAAGTCAAAGGGGAGTGGGGGGGTCAGAAATCAAGGTGTCTTATATAAGATGCCATAAAAACAGGCTGTATATATATTGAGGATTGGGGAGCCCTGGGACTTTCCATTCATATTATTCCCATAAATGAAGAAGTAAAAGGAAAAAGAGGATGATATTAACCCTTATTAAAAAATTCTCCCTGTCAACAGGAGAAGGGGCAACGTGGTTGAATTATGCCTGTGATTTCGCACGAGTCCCAAACCAGATGTTTCTGCGAAGCAATAAACTTTGGAGAGAAATGGGTGAGCGAGGGAGGAAACCGCGAGCACAGCCGTGCTTCCCATTAAATTGACCTGTCCCGAGCATGTTCTCCTTAATGGGATGACCAGCTGGGATGCAATGGAGCACGAGGAATAAAAGTTTAGTGCCTGCAACATCTGCGGTGTAATCTTTAGCTCTGCGCTCCACAATGGGGACAAGGCCTGGGAGCATGGAGGATACGGATGGGAAGGAGAACGTCGTCCAGAACAGAAATTGCCTGGAACCGTCGCTGCAGTGACATGAAGGAATAATAATAGCAATAATAATAATAGTCATTGTGAGAAATTCGGGATAGCTGTGCACCTGCGCCCACGCTGGAGTCAAAGTTTGCAGTGGATCCATCATGTGTTTGTTATGTGCTATATCTAAATAAATTAAATGTAATTAGCATGTTGCAGTAGAAGATAATGGCTAAGCTCTGTAGAACACCATTATATTCTACCGAGCTTATCTGCTATGAATACTGAGCCTTCCTTCCTTTGAATGGCTGCCCCAAAGATTACACAGCGACTTTTTTATATTAACTATAGAAGGGTTTCTGAAGCAAACACACCAGTTTTACCAGTGCATTATATTGTAATCACTTGGTAACACTTATAACACCATTTGTTGGTGTTACTCTTCCTTTTGGGCATTGATCCCCAACCAGTAGCTCTTGAGCAACATGTTGCTCTCCAACCACTTGGATGTTGCTCCCAGGGGCTTATTTTTGAATTCCAGGCTAGGAAGCAAGTTTTAATTGCATAAAAACTAAGTATAGAGCCAAGCAGATCCTCTTGTAGGCTGCCAGTCTACATAGGGGCTTCCAAATAGTCAATTACAGCGCTTATTTGGCACCTTAAGGGTTTGTTAATGCTTGTGTTGCTCTTTGTACATTTGAATGTGGCTCACCAGTAAAAAAAATTGGAGGTCCCTGCTTTAGGGGAATGCAAGTCAAGCAATAGGCAACACTACTTGCTTATAAATCACCAGGGTCAACATCAGAAAGTATGGGTCCCAATGCAAAAGTAAAACAGTTATTAGTTCATGGACCACCTAGGACCCAGGAGCCTAACACAGTACAACATGACCCCCAATAATAAAAGGGCCAATCAAATTCCATACATGGCCTTAGTCTAATTATGCCCAGGAAATGGCCACAACCTTCTCAAACCACACCCATTCCCCACAAATACTGTCCCCTACCGACCCATAAAATCACTTTTTGCAGCTCTCAGGGCCTCAGACTTGACTTCTCCCTGTTTCCTCTTGATGGCAGCACTGGAAATGACTGCTTCACTTCAAACTAAAGCAGGTCAAGGAATTACAAAATAACATAGTAAGTTAGGTTGAAAAAAGACATGTCCGTCAAGTTCAACCTTATAAGTCTATATTTAACCTGCCAAAAACCCCAGTTGAAGCCTCTCCAATTTGCCTCAAAGGGGGAGAAATTTCCTTCCTGACGTCAATATGACAATGGGACCAGTCAATGGATCAACTTGTACTATGAGTTATCTTACATAACCCTGTATTCCCTCACTTACTAAACACCACCCAACCCCTTCTTAAAGAACAAGTAAACCTTTTTTTTTTCTATCTGTAAATTTGCTCTAAACAGCCCCCCAGATTAATGTACCTTAGTCCCTGCTGCAAGTCTGCTCTGGTTTCTGTGTTATCAGCAGCTTGTTTCCTCTTCTTCCTGGTGCAGAGTGAAGCCCCGCCCCTTAGCTTACTGAGCTGACCTTATCTCTTGGACTAGTCCTGGAGATCATTTGCATACTATGACATAGCAGAGACCAGTGTGTTTAGCACCTTTTGCTTGGGGAAACTAGCTTACTAATGCACACACTGGCTCCCTCTTCCTCTCTATTGTGGAACAGCAGCAAATGGACTGCTCAGTAAACTAAGGGGCGGGGCTTCACTTTTCTTTCTCAGTTTGTTGCTTTGGCCGAGATACCAAGTCAAGGTGCCCATACTTGGGGCATATATTAGCTGCTGACGCCTCAATTCTTGATTCTACTGAGCCTAAAGCAATGGTCTCCCTGTTCCATATCTCATCTGGGCTTAGACACATGTTGATTGGGTCCGTGCACAATATCTCATTGGCCAAGGATGCCATTGGGCTACGGCCAGAGGGCAATAAAGATACTTTTGGACTTTAACAGTGCATAATATACTATAGCCCCCTTTCAACTGATATTTCTGTCATCGTCTATACTATTTCCCACCATATCTCCTTGGTTTAGAGGTGTGATTGTTTGAGTTTTTCATTTCAAACCCTACTTGGAGGTTCAACCTTTCCGTCTGTAGGCGTCTGTGGCTGCCTACCTGCTCTCACCATCTGAGCCTTGTTTGACTTTATACCAGCTGACAAAGTTGACATGGTTACTGAGGAGGCAAAATGACCACAGAATCTCTCTTGTGGTCACTGGTATTTTGTCATCCTAGTGCCACAATAAGGGAAGGTCTCACTTTTTATTACAGCTCAGCTTGATGGTGTCTGTACCAAATTCACAACATAAATGGCTTGAATTCAGAAGCATTTGGCATCCAATGTGCCTGTATCCATATACACAATATAACTGGATGCAGATAGAGAGAGCACTTGCCACAATTTCATTATGGGAGACAGTTTGTGCTATTGGAGGCAGTGTCTAACGCAGTGGTTCTCAACCTTCCTAATGCTGTGGCCCTTTAATACAGTTCCTCATGTCCAGAGCGGATTGTTAGGAAAATTACAGGAGACAGCGTGGCTACATAAAGGTTTGTTTTCCGTGCATAGAGCAGCAAAAAATTTTTGCCACACCTCGATTACCATGTTAATTTTACAAATTTTAAATGGGCAGGGAGAGCTGTATGGCAGTCCCTACTAAGGGGATATAGAAAGTTGTAGTGCAACTGGCTTCCCTACACAGGTTACTGAACTACAACTCCCAGCACCAACACCCAGATAGCTACAACGTTGCCCCAGGGCTAGTGGGGGGAGAGAGATGAACCTGCTCCTGGAACCCCTTAAGGGATCCCTGTGAAAGGGTCGTTCGACCCCCAAAGGGGTCCCAACCTCCAGGTTGAGAACCACTGGTCTAACGTATTACAGGTAGAACCAGTCCCCATAAATATAGAACATTAAGGTG
The DNA here is from genome assembly GCA_024363595.1 of Xenopus borealis. Lineage (NCBI taxonomy): Eukaryota > Metazoa > Chordata > Amphibia > Anura > Pipidae > Xenopus > Xenopus borealis. Next base: position 120,925,778 of record CM044447.1, on the reverse strand, counting down.
CCTCTCAGGGAAGGGTTCAATCTACTTATATTAGATAACAGCAAGATGACCCACATTGTGCCGCTAGGTATTGTCATTGGATCATCCTCTGGCCTCGGGGATGGAGCTGGTGATGTGTTGGCTGGCCCAAAGCCATGGGACCTGTAGGTCTTGTGGGTTCAGGCCAACACTCACACAAACTATTCGAGCCATGGGTGTTCAGGCCAAGTACTTTCTACTGCCCTTGCCAGCCTTTCCACCTACAACCTAACTGTGCCCCACTTCTCCGTCAGGCATTGTCTATTTATAAACACACTGGTCCCGCCCCTCCCTGATGTCAGAGACAGGGGCGGATATATAAAGACATATGTATTGATGAGTTGGGTCAGGTGCGGCTAGTACAAGGTTGGGCAATTATGACAATTATATGCCTGGTTTCAACTGACTGGGTAGGTGGCTGGCTTGACAGGTAGACCATAGTGGCCTTGTTTCTTCACTGGGAGACTCAGGATGGGGGAAGAAATTGCCACAATGGGTAAAATATTAAACTGTTAAGTTATTGCCCTTGATGATGTCCACGTTATTAAGTTTGGGTTTTCTACTCTGGAATGTGTAGTAAGTAGTACAATGGGAGAATTTCACAAGTAGTTTACATCCCCTTTAAAACAGCAAAAATGATGTGATAACAGTCCCTCTGTGGAACCTATAAACTCCAGTCATGCTCTGTGTCCCCTTTACAAGAAATCCCATGGATTCCTGTTCTTTGTATTGTAAAAGCAAAGCCATGTCATCCAACAGGTTTGGGTTAACATCGTCGCAATTACCCGTTGGCCCCTGCAATGAAATCCGTGGCCCCGCCAGCTCATTTCTCTGAGGCCCTCGTGGCCAGAAGAGCAGGTGTGACAGTTTTATATCACCGTTCCGCTCCCTAGGAGCACCGGGTTCCCCAATGAACCTGCCTGAGTGATATTCCATCTGTGGCTTTGGACTGAGGCCACCATCATGTTCCTGTGCTCCATAAAGACATAGGAATAATGAGTAGGCTGTTGGACTCCTATGCTCTCCAGCTCTGGCCACTCTTGTACGCTGACATTTATATCTATCTCTGCAGCTTCAGCCCTGGATACTCCATGGTAATGGCAATAGCAGCAGAGGGGAGAGATGTCTGCACAGGCCTAGGAAGGAATTCAAGAGTCTCTGTAGGCTGCCTGTTTGCAGCCCTCGTCAAGCCATCATGTCTGTTTTATTTTTTTTCTTGTTCGAAAGGAGAAATCGAGAAGTGTTTTTGTCCCCCAAGGAAAGCCGAAAAGGATTGGGTTTCGCCTCAAGCTCGGTATTTTGGCGAGAATGTTTTGTGCCTTGCATAGTGTCTGTGTATTGTACCTGTGAGGAGAAAGATAGAAATATGCACATAATGGGGGTCATTTATCAACACTGGGCAAATTTGACCATAGGAAGTAACCCATGGAATCCAATCAAATTGCTGCAGCTGGCTTTAAAAATCTAATCACTGATTGGTTGCCATCAGGGGCGCTCTGCCAATGAGACGAGTTGAGAAGGGGTGGTACTTATCAACACTGGGCAAATTTGCCTGTGAGCTGTTACTTATAGCAACCAGGGGCGATCCTGGGCCCTCTGCCGCCTGCTTGCTCTTGCTGCTGCCCCCTTCCCCCATGTGCTCACTTTTTTGCAGCGGAGGGGGGGTCCATGAGGGAGGTGGAGGGGGCCAGGACGCTAGCGCAGGGCGCAATTCTGATCTCGGCGCCGAAGTTTGAAAAACCGCCTCCACCACCCTCATGGACCCCCCCTCTGGTGCAAAAAAGTGAGTACATGGGGGCAGCAACAAGAGCAAGCTGCCTCAGGCAGCAGAGGGGTCAGGATCACCCCTGGTTGCTATAGGTAACTGCTCACGGCAAATTTGGCCAGTGTTGATAAGTGAGCCCCATTAATGTCTCCAGTACCTTCCCAAAGGGGCTCATGCCAAGGGCCCCATTCTGTCAAGGACTTCCGGCCACTGCAGCACAGGAAGAGGGAAGTATGTAATTGTGATATATTGTATATTGGGAAGATTGAGACATTGGTATTCTAACACAAGTTGCAGTTGGTCGACTTTTTTTTTGTATTTGGAATGACTGACATTTCTTGTTCTACAGCTGTCAGGCCGTTATCTGGTGGCAACGGGGGTGGCAGATTTGAAATCAGAATGAAAGATAAAGAGGAAAAAGGATTAGCGTTAGAAAAATAAGAATTATAATTACATTTTTGTCATTGACCCCTGCAGCCAGGAAGCATTTTCAGGTGCAGGCTTAAAATAGGCAGAATAGGAAAACTACTGATTAAAAATAATGACAAAGAGCAACCCGAAAAGGTGCTGACCATAGACCCATCTATAACAACGTTAACGTGAAGGTGTTCAAGGTGTTAAAAAACAGACTCTATCATTAACAGCAAATATGCCCATAAGAAAAAACTCCCATTGACTTTAATGCATTAGGACAAAAAAAGTCTCCATAGGAAAAACTTTAACGCTTCGGGAGCGGAAAAAAATTTGTGGTGCATAAAAACACCCGTTAACTTCAATGCGATTCACAAAATTTTGCCTTTTCGCTAATTTTTCAGTGATGCGAAATGGAACAGATTTGCTCATCACTATTCCTCACTTCCCGCTATTCTCACTATTCCCACTAGCCAATCAGATCTTCTCCCCCACCTACTGCACCTTAGGCACATGCCTCCCCTGCCTATCACTATATATATAGATGAGAATTTTAAATATATATTCAAATATATCTATAACTATAACTCTCTCTCTATATATACGTATACATACATACATACACATACAGGTGTGGGATCCATTATCCGGAAACCCATTATCCAGAAAGTTCTGAATTACGGAAAGGTCGTCTCCCATAGACTCCATTATAATCAAATAATCCAATTTTTTTAAAATGATTTCCCTTTTCTCTGTGTAATAATAAAACAGTGGCTTGTACTTGATCACAACTAAGATATAATTCATCTTTATTGGAAGCAAAGCATTTGTTTTAATGTTTACATGATTTTCTAGTAGACTTAAGGTATAAAGATCCAAATTACGGAAAGATCCCTTATCCGGAAAGCCCCAGGTCCCGAGCATTCTGGATAATAGGTCCTATACCAGTTTCCATATTGCCTGACGCACTTGAGGATTGCCTCAATTGTTTTTCTCCATTTACTCCAATCACAATATTATAATTACTTTATCACAGGGATATAGGTTTCCTTTCATAAGAGCAAACAACATTTCCTTAAAGGAACCTTTAGTATCTTGTATACAGTACAAGACAAAGCTGCTGCAGCCTGTGATACATATTAATATAAATAGGGAGGCCATACACAAATCCCCACTGTTAAAGGGAAATATATTATTACTTGTAATTACTGTCCCACCCATGTCACCGGGAAGAAACAGTTTTTCTGCAATCACATATGTTTTATTAGTTACACCAGAAGTGTCTTTTTCTATCCTGAGTGGATTTCCAGAGTGGGTGTGTGATGTCTCCTACAAGCTAATGAAACAAACAGCTAGGTTACAATGGATTAAAGAGCTAGCACTCTAACGTCACCTTCCTTATCCCAGGGCTTTAGCTAGAAAAGGCCATTGTTGGCAGCTCAAAAATTTTGGTGGCCCAAAAGGTAAAGAGAAAAGAAGTGCTTTTTCATCAATTGGGCTGTGGTGTTGCCAATGCATCATTATGATTGCTGGACTACAGCTCCCAATATGCTGTAAACATTGACAACATTCTGCAAAATATCAGAGGTTGTAGACCAGCAGCATCAGGGTGGTGCAAACATACCAGGGAACATTTATATCCCCTTTAATGCAAGGCTCCATGATGAAAGTGTTTCCAAATCTTAGAATTATATTAGGGGCAGCGCCATAATTAATGCACATTGACCCTCCAGTGAGAATCCTGTCTGCTCAGTTCATGTATAGCTTATTGGTTTCATTTGATCATCACCAAAGACAATTCCACTACCTTTTGATACATGCCCCCAATCAGTGTTGGACTGGGATGCCAGGAGCCCACCAGAAAACCTTAGACTAGGGGCCCACCAGAAAACCTTAGACCAGGGGCCCACCAGAAAAACCTTAGACCAGGGGCCCACCAGAAATCCTTAGACCGGAGGCCCACCAGAAAACCTTAGACCAGGGGCCCACCAGAAAACCTTAGACCAGGGGCCCACCAGAAAAACCTTAGACCAGGGGCCCAACTCTCCAAACTATTATTCCTTTTCTCCTCACTTAACCTCTTTATTCTCCTGTTCTTTTAGATCTACTTACTATGCTCTATTCTTCCATTATTTGGCACATAAAGAAATAGGGAATGAACATGAAATAGGCCAAAATGTTAGACGCAAGAGGCCCACTGACACCTGGGCACACCGGGAGTTTTCCTGGTATCCCTGTGGGCCAGTCAAACACTGCCCCCAATTGATGTGAGGGTCAGCAGCAATTCGACATTGATCCAACCCTAACCTTCCACTTCTAACATGAGACCAACCCAACCCAGTGCACCATTCTTACTTGTAAACCCACCCTATGACCCGCCTCTGATAGGGCGATGGCCATCATAATAAGGGGTCGGAGATGACGTCGTGGATCTGGTAGGACCAAGGACAAAGTACATCCAGCCACCCAAATGCCACCTGCTGAAAGAGCACTGCGTTGGCCTGTGGGTTTAAGGCTGGCCTGCACAACACTAGTCCTCTTTATAAGATGAGCAAACCTTTAATATAAGTGAATAAAATTAAGGAGGGTGCTACATTCATTCATTATTTATTTTTTAACTCAAAGATATTAAAGGATACATGTACTGTTCATATGAATGAATTGTGTTACAACAGCACCACCTGCTGGTCATTTTCCGACCATTCTAACCTCCAAGTAATCAAGGAAGTTGTCAGGAGGCTGCTCTGATGTTCTTCTGCTTATAAAAGATTTGAGAAAGGTTTCTAATTATTTTCCTAAGAAGAAGACCAACTTCTTTCTCTCTTTCCTTGACTACTTGGTGGTCAGACTGGTGGGGAACTGACCAGCAGGTGGCGCCGTTGGAACACAATCCATTCATATTATCAGCACATGTATCCCTTAATACTGTGGAACACAAAATAAATAAATAATGAATGTAAATTACAAAAGTGCTTAGAATAGCACCCTCATTCATTTTACATTCACTCATTTGACAGGTTTACTTATACCGCTGTCCTACATGTGGTCCTTCATAGTTTAGATTTGAATGAATGCTAAAACTTTGACTTTAACTACTGCTGAAGGGCCACATTGAGATCAGCCTTCTAGAGCAGACTCATGAACTGTTTAATGTGGTCTTCTCCCAATGAGACATTTTTGCCGGATATTGGTTGGCCAAGTGACGGTATATGGCCGGCTTTAGTTCTGTTGCAGAGAGGCAATCCCTTTCCAAACACTATACAATCCAAATACTCTACTATAAGCACTGCCTCCACAGTCAAGAATTAAATATGGGGTGTCTGTTATTCCAATACTCCTTCTTCCTTCCATTCTGTATGGCCCCAGCTTCATTATCCCTACTTGGAACCCCCCTAAATCCAACTCTGCTTCCAGATGAACTGCATGTTAACTTAATGAAAAAAAAACTCCAGGCTCCTCTGTGACATAACTGAGCTTTCTCCTTGACTCCAGAGAGCCTCACGGGGCAATTAATTCTGATTTACGGAGGCTGTATTAAATTGGATGAGTCAGTGTTAATGGGATTAGGGATGGAGTGGAGCCAGGAGAGAGCAGAGTTAAATCTTCTAAGGAGGGAGACGACACACTGCTGTGATCTTAGGGAAAGCCAACGCCGTATCAGGCATTTCCCTGGGATTCAATCAGCCCCAGAAAGCTCTACTCCTTGGGATCCAACCAAAGCACTAAATGTGGGATTTAGATAGTGACACCAGGATCCAAGGCTGGCTTGGCTTCTGCCGCCTCTCTGTGACTCTAAAACTGCTCTGACCCATTCATTGGCCACATTCTTAAATCAGGTTTGAGCCAGTAGATGGGATGGGGAATCCATGCACACAGGGGACGGACACATCCAAATCCTAAGTAGGTCAGAACTAGCCCTATAGGAATGAGAAGTGAAGTTTATATGAATAGCATATTTATTTATTTAAAGCTGTAACCTTTTGTATATTATCATTCATTTTTAAAGATAAAGGAATAACCATGACAACATATATCATCCTTTATTTATATAGTTCCATGAAATTAACTGCTGGACTTAGAGAACTAGGGGGCGCACCACAAAGTAAAGTTTCAGGGACGTCCCCTTTAAAAGAGAATGAAAGTACTAGGGATGCACCGAATACACTTTTTGGGATTTGGACGGATCCCCGAATACTTTGTGAAAGATTTGCCCGAATACCGAAACAAAAACCTAATTTGAATATGCAAATCATGGGCAGGAAAGGAAAAGGTGGGAAAAAAATGTTTTTTAACTTCCTTGTTTGTGACAAAAAGTTATGTGATTTCCCTTCTCACACCTAATATACATATGCAAATTAGGATCCAGTTTGGCCGTGCACAAGGATTCATTAGACTGAATCCTGAATCGAATCCTGGATTCTGTGCATCCCTAGCCACTACTGAA